>OY744608.1:70884076-70901254 GCA_963556255.1 Allolobophora icterica
TAGAAGAAGAAGAAGAAGAAGAAGAAGAAGAAGAAGAAGAAGAGAGGAGGAGGAGGAGGAGGAGGAGGAGGAGGAGGAGGAGGAGGAGGAGGAGGAGGAACAGGAACAAGAAGAGGAGGAGGAAGGAGAAGAGGAGGAGGAGAAGGAGCAGAGATCACTGGCTGAAGCTCTGAGGTTTTATGTGCATCATGACCTTGGTTCTTGTTTACTGCACGATTTTTTAAACTCAACAACAAGTGCGTAGGCTACTGTATCCACATATACAGTATGCACACACATTATAAAGGTATATATAAATATACGGATATGTACGTGTTCATATATATCTATAGGTCCAATGCTTATGCATATACCCGTATATTTATTTATACGTAGGGCCTATAATTATGTTTGCATGATTTGTGCCTCCATCCTGACCCCTCCCTCCCTCCCTCCCACCCTCCCTCCCTCCCTCCCTTCGTAGGCCTAGAGGTTCTTATCCTAATGACCTTTCCCAATGCAACTATTCCTGGGACGAGATTACAGATCATCCGATCCTTTAGCCTATGGAAGCAGAGTTAATCCAGGATGATAGGAACAGGAGCAGCAACAGGAGGAAGATTTTTATAAGGGGAGGAGAAGGAAAAGGAGGAGGAGGATAAGGATAAGGAGGAGGAGGAGGAGAAGGAAAAGAAGGAGGAGGCTGTTCGTACCTCCTTTCGCCTGTACATTCGGAGGCAGCTGAGCCACTTTGAGGGCCAGACCGTAGCCTCCCTGAAACGTTGTGCTGTTTCGAACGACAAACGAACCAGCTGGCTTATCCTTCAACAGATTGATTGCTGTAAATAGAGTTTCAAAGCAACAGTCAAGTGCATCGCCGCCAGAAAACTCATGTCTCCGTATTACACAATTCTCATCTCATACTATTATTATCATAATAATATTAATACACGTATAATAATATGGTTGTTGTTGTTGTTAAAATTCTGGTTGGATGAAGTCCTTGGAGCTACATATTTAGACAAAAGTCAAATAATTCGATTTCTGACATTCAAGTTTTCTTCAGATTGGGAATTAATAAACGGTGTAAGTCTAACAAAAGTCACCGTAGTCAACAACTTAACCTAATTGGGTTAGGAGGAGGAGTTCCAATGGCAGGGTGCATTTTTTTTATCGCACTCACGTCCTATAACTGCAACTGATTTGATTCTCAAGGGTTTTGACGCTCGCTTTTATCTTCCCCATCTCAAATGTAATTGTAATTAGCAACTTTTGTAGCGCCAGCGTCTAATGAACAAAGCATTAACCGATGGCGCGCCTAAACCAAACAGCAGTCAGGCCAATGATATACCTAGAAAGTCAGTCTGCTCAAGAAGAAAGGCAGCTTACTGTGGACAAACCAACTGAAAACGGAAATTGAGAAACTAAAAGCACCTTACTAAATTGGAAGCCATAGCTCAGAGCGGTGGAAGCTCAACCCCCCCTCCCGCCATCCAGACATTACAGAATCATTTGCAGCAAATTTTAATGATAAGAAGACTTAATAAGAAGTTGACAGAAGTAATCAGGTGATGTTTATGGATGTGATTCTAACCTTCGTCTCTTGATATATTCGGTTTGTGCCAATACTTCGATGTATCTCTGACAAATCGAGGCATTGTGTTTGTAAACTCCGATCCATCTGCAAAAGTAAACTGCACTCTAAAGTTTTCTAAACCAACGGTCGAAGTCCGCTTCTATAGCAAATTGGTTAAACATCGATTTGCTTTTGATATATAAGCGACAGCTCTATGCAACCGAATGTCTTTGTAACCAGTAAATCTTATGACAATGTAACACCAGATACATAACTTAATAACAGAATACAACTCATTTTTAGAACGAGACACCTTAATTATGGGCATTTGCAGTGTCTAGGTAACTTACTAAATAACTATTTCTGATACATTACAAAAAGTGCTAAACGAGCCTTCGACATTATGCTTCAGGTTTTGAGATTTTGAACGCTGCTTATGCTGAAAGTTCTGCAATATTTCATTCGGTCTTTGTCGGCTTCTTTATACCAGTTGACATCATCCAACTGCCTGACTGTAAAGCTGAGGAGGTGAGAGAAGACAGACAGACAGACAGACAGACAGACAGACAGACAGACAGACAGACAGACAGGCGGACGGACGGACGGACGGACAGACAGACCTGCAAGGGATCCAATGCTTCCATTTCCCAGCTGACCGCTGTAGATGCTCGATGGAGACGTCGCCCTCATAAGAGCATCTTGACTGTTGGCCGCCGTTCTCTTCACCTGTAGAGTCTGTGAACGCAAGGTGTCGCTGTAACCAACGGCCGGCCAACTGAACAGTGAAAACACCAGCGATAGGAAGAGATATTAAATGTTATTATCCAACTATTCATTTCTAAAGAATCTCTTTCGTCAACAGATTTACATTCATAGACTGATTCATTTCTAATCCATTTAAATTCGGGCATATAGCTTTTAAAATGATCAGAACTTCAAGGCAAAACTAAGAAGACTAAAACCTTCAAACTTAGACAGTAGGCCTAGTAGCCAACTGTGCTTGGCGCCACGATACACAACCATTCATTCATCAATTCATTCATTCATTCATCAATTCATTCATTCGTTCATTTCTTCATTTAACATCATTCAGTGTAAATCATTCATTCATACAGTCATTCATTTTGGGCGATCGACGAGATGAGTTCTCTGGTAGCCTGCCACTGTATGCAATATGTTGTTATTGTGATATTGTTTATTTAGAGGCTTACTTACTCATTCATTTACATGTAGATCTTCATGTAGCACAGGAGGAGATAAACATTATTATTATGAATATCTGTTCGCCACATGTCATGTAACAATGTCTAATGGTTGTGATGAACAATGTCTGTTAGACTAGCCCTTTAGTCCAATATATACCTGTCCCCATTAGCACAGTCTGAACCCTACGTCACCTGACACTTGGGCCTCTGAGAGAAGGCAACCCACAGACACTGACCTGCCCCCTGGAGACATTCCACCGCTGAGACCGGGTGACATGGCTCTCGAGTCTAGGGTTTGTGACCCTCCAATGCCTTGTCTTCCATTCTGCAGGGTGTTGGTTCTTGACCCCTGCTCCACTGCCGACGAGGTCTGCATTACCTGCGAGTAGGCTTGCTGTTGTTGGATCTGCTGTTGCACTTGCTGTTGCATTTGATGTTGCATTTGCTGTTGTACTTGTTGTTGCATTTGCGGTTGCACTTGTTGTCCTTGGTTCTGCATACCAGCCAAACCCATCTGCTGCACCCCAGAAATCTGAGGTTGACCAACTACCACCTGTTGCTGAGGTAATGATGACAATGTTTCTTCATAGGTCATGTATTTAGCAGTCTCCCGTTGTTGCACACTAATCGGCTGTTGCATGCCAATTGGTTGTTGTACACCAATCGGCTGTTGTACGCCAATTGGTTGTTGTACACCAATCTGCTGTTGTACAGCAATTGGCTGTTGTACACCCTGTTGTACACCAATTGATTGTTGTGTACCCTGTTGTACACCAATTGATTGTTGTGCACCCTGTTGTACAGGGAACCGTGGTAAAGTCTGATAGAGTCCCATCTGTTGCAGATTCGGTTGTTGTGCATTCATCTGTTGCTGGCTGCCCATCTGCTGAGCATTCAGCTGCTGAGCGTTCAGCTGCTGAGCGTTCAGCTGTTGAGTGTTCAGCTGCTGAGCGTTCAGCTGTTGAGTGTTCAGCTGTTGCGCACTCTGTACAAAGACGTGTTGATTTGGCTGTTGCCTTGGAAGACTGTTTCCCCGATCAAAGGACTGGGCTCTCTGAACACCAATGAAAAGCGGCTGAGCATTCTGCTGGGTTGTTGCATTTAGGTTGTACGCCGCTGTGACAGGCTGTTGTTGTTGTTGTTGTTGAATTAATTCCTGACGAGAGAATTGGGTTGTCTGGAACGTTGTCTGGGACGCAGGAGTGGCTTGGAACTGGTTAACGGATGCAACACCCTGTGACCTGTTCAATGTTCCAAACGATTGAGGCATCATCATCACAGGTGGTTGCTGAACTGGCTGTTGCAGAGGCCAGGACTGTTGTCGCTGCAACGTCTGCTGTTGCCATAACTGCTGTTGTTGTGGTTGTTGCCATGGCTGTTGCTGCTGTTGCCAGGGCTGTTGTAACGGTTGTTGCTGTTGTTGCAACAGTAATCGTTGTTGTTGTTGTTGTTGTAGCAGCTGCTGCTGTTGAAGCCACTGCTGTTGTTGCAGCTGCTGTTTCAAATGAAAATACATCCATACAACTGGTAAGTGTTAGTAGCTGTTGTCATACAGATTCAACGAAAGCACAACAGACAAATAACGCAACGAATGAAAGAATAATTGAATGATTCTCTGATTGAACGAACGAACGAATGAATTATTGCAGAACCATTTTGCTTCTATCAATCTTGAAATGCAGAATATAGATCTCTAGATACATATTACGTACATTGTATACTTACATAGATACATACAATGTCATACATAGATACATATATATGTACAATGAATACATACATACATAAGTATGTACATTGTATACTTACACGGATACATACATAAATACATATTCATGCATGCATGCATACATATATACATAGGGCCTACACATAAAGTCCACAAGCCATTCACCATTGCCTCCAAGGTTTAAATTCTGTTGCATCATTTGACAGATTTTAAACCGTGAAATGTTTTCAGAAGACATCTAAGAAACGCACCTGGTCAGGTGTCACGATGACGTCATTGCGCCCAAGAGTTCCCATGTTCGTCGTCTGCGCGTTTCTCGTGGTTTCTGTCGCGTACTGAACGTTGACTTGACCTTGTTGGCTCGACTGACCCAGTTGCTGGTTGAACTGACCCTGTTGCTGGATGAACTGACCTTGTTGTTGAGGACTGATATTATCAGCAGATTTCCAGCTTGGATACGCGTCATTATTAACGTTGCCATTAGTCACTGTTGACAAAGCGAAGGAAAGATAAGAAATTGATCATCTTACGACATGAGGTCAGCAAGAATCCTCAAGCATGAAGCATTTAAAATTTCCGAGTTAAAGAGACAGACAGAGACAGAGACAGAAAGATAGAAAAGGAAGAGAGGCCGACAGAATGTAATGGGAGAAACAGAGTAAGGGGTGGGGGAGAGCAGGGCTGTAGTCGAGGGTATACGCGGGTATACAGCGTGTACTTACCTCTAGAGACCGTATACTCACCTCACAAAATATTAATATTTATTTATATTAAAATACTGTAGCGTATACTCACAAAATACTGTAGCGTATACTCACCTCTAATTTGTTTCGGAAAACTAACCGGTAGCGTGTACTCACCTCTAATTTTACCACTACTGTCCTTTGGGAGAGACAAAGAGATAGACAGAGACAGAGACAGACAGAGACAGAAAGAGACAGACGAACAGACAGAGAAAGAGATAGAGGAAGGGATGAGACCATCCCTTCCTCTATCTCTTTGGCTGTCTGACAAAATTCTTACTACTATTATGATATAGAGCGTGTTGAGATGAATTTGCTTTGACCTGAGAGAGGAATCAGTGGAGTGATGGGACGTCTTCGGAGTGTTCCATCCTTTTCCGGTTCCAGTGTCTGGACTCCTGGACCAATCGGTTTCAGGACGATGACTTCATCATCAATCAATTCTCTCGACGGTGTCGTCAACTTCCTCTTATCCACAACCTTCCGTGTTTTTTTTAAAACAGAAAACATTTCAGATGATTAAACATAGGAAGAAATCTGATCATCCCTTGATCCTATGTAAGTGGAAACGAACTTTGAAATGAATTTACTTAGAGCTTCGTGTGAACTGTGAAGTGACTGCAGTGCGCCATAATCCAGTGGTTATAGCGTAGGCCTACTGGACTGTCAACCGAGACGTTGGGAAAATAAATTTATATCCACCAGAATATAAATTTAAGTCTAGATTTCAACTGCACCTCAGCCCCTCCCAGCTATCTCCTCGGATAACATTGTCTGTATGTTGTCAATGGGAAGATGAGACGACAAGGAAGATGATCGCCCTCATAAGCCGAGGATAAGAAAACTGAGCAAGAGCAAGGACGGCAGACTACTGGAGGACGCAGATGATATAAGGGAAAGATGGAAGGAATATGTGGAGGAATTATATACAGGAAGTGGGAGCATCGAGGAAGAAATGAGGAAACAAGAACGGAAGCAGGAAGAAACACAGGTGGAGAACGGCATGGGTCCGGAGGTGATGAGAGAGGAGGTCTTGGCTGCAATTAAGGACATGAAGAATGGGAAGTCGGAAGGAATTGACAACATCCCAATAGAAATACTCAGAAATCTTGGAGAGAAGGCAATGAGCGAGGTGGTGCAACTATGCCGGGACATCTACAACACGGGAGAATGGCCAAAGGACTTCCTGCAGACAATAATTATACCAATACAGAAGAAGCAGAATGCAACAAATTGCGAAGACCATCGCACGATAAGCCTTCTGACACATGCATCAAAAATCCTGCTAAGAATTATAACAAAGAGACTGCAGACAAAGGCGGAAGCAGAAAATTGCTTGGGAGAGGACCAATATGGGTTTAGAAAGGGAAAGGGGACAAGAGATGCGATAGCAGCATTGAGGATAATAGCAGAAAGAAGCATCCAACATGACCAAGACATATATATCTGCTTCGTCGACTATGAAAAAGCTTTCGACAGAGTAGACTGGAGAAAGCTAATGGGAATACTGAGAAGAAAAGGGGTGGATTGGAGAGAAAGAAGATTGATAGGTAATCTATACATGGGACAAAGAGTGAAAATAAGAGTTGATGGAGAGTACTCAGAACCAGGAAAAATAGGAAGAGGGGTAAGACAAGGATGCCCACTGTCACCAATCCTATTCAACATCTATATAGAAGAGATCATAAGAGAAACGCTAGACGATATGGAGGAGGGGATAAAGGTAGGAGGAAGAAGGGTGAAGGCATTGAGATTTGCAGATGACCAGGCGATGCTGGCAACTAGTCAGGAGGGCTTACAAAGGATGATGGATCGTCTAAATACGGTATCACTGGAATATGAAATGAAAATAAACGTAAAGAAGACAAAGGTAATGAAGATAAACAAGAGAAGCGGTATAATACCACAAACAATAAAGATCACACTAAACGGACAAGAAATAGAACAGGTGGAGAAGTTTTGCTATCTAGGAAGTGTGATCACAGACGATGCAAGATGCCATGAGGAAATAAAAAGAAGAATATCCATGGGAAAAGATGCATTTTACAAAAGAGGAGAGCTGATGAGAGGAACCTTAAGCAAGAATCTAAAGAAGAGAATGGTGAAGACACTGGTGTGGAGTGTTGTGCTGTACGGCTCCGAGACATGGACAATGAGGAAGGACGACATAAAAAGATTGGAGGCCTTCGAGATGTGGGTGTGGCGCAGAATGGAGAGAGTTAGCTGGGTGGAACGGAGGACGAACGAGGAAATCCTGCAAATGGTAGAAGAACAAAGATCACTCATAAGTACTATACGCGGACGACAAAGGAAATGGATCGGGCACATCCTAAGGAGTGAGACACTGCTAAGAGACATCATGGAGGGAAGGATGGAGGGGAGAAAGACGCGAGGAAGACCGAGGACAATGCTGCTAGACTGGATGATGACAAAAGAAGAAGGATACAGTGGACTGAAGAGAAGAGCACAAGACAGAGAACGATGGCGTCATTGGTCATACGAACCTGCCGGTGGGCAGAGAACATAAAGAAGAAGAAGAAGAAAACTGAAGTCGCTAACACTTCATAGCCATGAATGCTTTCAACGATTTCTTAATGACTTCTTGTTGTGGATGGATCAGAATTCTTAGCTAATCATTCTCTGGCCTTAACGAAGATGTCATGAGGTCCAGTTCGTCCACTTGAAAGTCAAACCAAGTAGAAGACCCAACGAATGCAGAAGAAGCCAGAGTCTGCTCAGTTGAATTGTAGATGTGCTTGGTTGTATACACTATACCAGCTCCGTCTAAATAAATAATTTTTCCAACTGAATTTCGACGATTCACCCGTGAGTTGGCTCCCACCACCTCGTCGTTTCCTGTTCGTTGTGGCAGCTGACCATAGTGCGACCGTACGTTACCTCCCGGAATAACGTACGCGTACTGTACGTACGTTATCGAAAAAAATAACGTACGCGTACCGTACGCGTACGGTAAAAATGCCACAAATTTATCTGGTCATTCACAAAGAACCTCAATATAACTATGGTCTTAAACGTTACGCGTACCGTACGCGTACGTCAAAATGATCAGTTTAACTCTACAGTAGGCCTATTAGTCTCTCCGTACGCAGGCATATTTATTTACGAACGGTACGAAATTTAGTATTACCAATAAAATGACCATCCTATAAAGTGTGCCGTAAAATCTTAATATTCTTCACATTAGACAGAATATTACCAATTTGGATTTTAAAAGTTTGAAAGTAGAGATCATTGAACAGCCACAGATGACTGATGTAATGGTAAAAATTGGTTACGACCGTCAATCACCAACTATTATTGACTTTTGTTGGGCATAATGTTATGTATTTATTTTCGTCATGAATTGATGTGAACGTACGGTAACGTACGGCATAATAACGTACGCGTACTGTACGTACGTTATGGAAAAAAATAACGTACGTACAGTACGTACGGTCGCACCTTGCAGCTGACCGTGTTACCCACCAACTTCCGACGTTTCTAAACATCGCTGGGACTGCATACTTTACTCGTAATCCTAACAGTAATTATAAACTACAAATTCGAAAGTAAAGCGCAGAGCATCACCTTTTTGATGAGCGCTACATTGAATCAGAGGGGTTGCCCAGAAAGTGTTAAATGGAAATCCAAGTTTGGCTGCCAGTGACCATGGAGGGAGTAAAGTAGCTCTACGGTTTTCGATTCGATCTACCTGCGTACCATTCACGCATAGCTCTTCCTTGGTGCCCCTTGGTCTCCTTTGGTCTCCATTGGGTCTCCCTTGGTCCCTTTGAGCCCCTCTCCTGTTGAGAATTCCTGGGAACACACGGACAATTTGTCAAATGCCACCGACTTCGATTCAACTCTCAATGTCTGGCAAAACGACCGTCCTAAGCTTAACTGTATCAAACTAAGCAGATACAATTAGACATTATTCAAGGGCGTGGCTATTGCCCAAGTATACTCCCATTCATTTCGCCGTAAACAGGGTCCAACATTTCCGTCGCTTGATTTATTAGTTGAACACACATGCATTTCGTTTTGCCTATAATTCAGTTTGTTTTATAGTTTATTTCTCCTGGTTTCTGCGAATCATGGAGTGAAGTGATTCTTAGATCCGTCCAGTTGCTTTTCTCGTTCATCTTCGAGTTGTTTCTAAACACTTACAGAACCTCTCCCCCCCCGGAACAGTCACCCAACGGACAACAGAATACAGGCTGCAAACCAACGGTCTGTTCGTCCTATATTGTCCAACTCCGCCATTGCCTGTCCGTGCCAATAGTGCCAGCAGGTAGTGCCAGTCCCAGGCCTGGGAAAAGGATGAGGGCGACGTTAACGGCCTTTGTTGCCATAAGATGTCGTTAGACATTGGAAACTACCTATACTATTTAAACGGATAGACAGACAGACGGACAGACGGACGGACAGACGGACGGACAGACAGACGGACAGACAGACGGACAGACAGACGGACAGACGGACAGACGGACAGACAGACGGACAGACAGACGGACAGACAGACGGACAGACAGACGGACAGACAGACGGACAGACGGACAGACAGACAGACGGACAGACAGACGGACAGACGGACAGACAGACATAGACCTAATCGTCTACAGGTATCGACATAACTCACTTCTTTTTCCGTTGGCGATTGGTTCGTCTGTTCCAGGATCAGTCGGAGGCTCTGCTCCAGGTCATCCAACGTCGGACTACACACCACTGAAAACAATCCATGTGGATAATTCAGTATTAAAATCACAGATCCACTATATCACCGTTATTGAGCCTCTGCCTTGTAAGAAGCGCTACATAAATATGGTGTTACATTACAATTATACAATTAATTAGACTGCATCGAGATATTCAATTTATTGTTCCATTTGGATTAGTCTTATAAGAGGATCTCTTAAAAAGGATCTCACCACCAACAACACAATTTGCTTGTTTTCCCTTGTCTACAGTGAAAGACAGATTCCCAGATGATTAATTCATTAATTCATTTATTTATATAGCACCTGTTCAGGAGCACTAATCACAGGCATTACTAATGAACGCTATCTTAATTAATGAACATCCCACCACCCGCTAAACCTCATGCTTCTCATATATAGACTTATATTTCAGTCTGCGTCGAAGCATTGGCTACAAGACTAGTGACCTCTGTTTCTCTTTCATCGACCATCACAAAACTCCCGTCAGTCGATCTTTGCTAAGTCAACTCTGTCGGTGTTCGGAGGATGATGGACGCAGAGAATTCATCATTTACTCTTGCGCGCCATAAATAACTTGCGCACCGCAGATATACACAAAGGTATACATGCCATCCTCCTCCCACCTACTCCTCTTCCATCCTACTCTTCCCTTCTCCTCTTCCGTTCTTCTATCCCCTTCCCGTCTTCCCTCCTCCGCCAGCGAAAGTGAGCACGCGGCGGCGTATGCTTTTTGTTGGAACTTCAAGAGATATACCGTTCGTCTTCCTCGATGAACTCCGCTCTACTCTATAATCCTTCCCTCATCCCCTCCTCTTCCTCCTACCCTTCTTCCTCCTCTTCCTCCTCTTTCTCCTCCTCCTTCTACTCCACTTCATTGCGGTCAAGGTCACGCAACGAGCACAAACCTTCTGACTGCGTGCCATCATAGTTAAGTTTGGTGTCCCTCGGGGATCTGTATAATTGGCCCTCTTCTTTACCTACTTTATACAACTCATATTTCCTCTCTTTTTGTAAACATCTATCTACTGGCCACCTCTACACTGCTTACATGCAAGCTTGTGTGCATGAGCCCCGTCTGCCCAGCTTTCCCTTATTTCTCGTATCGATGCTCTCTCGCAGGACCTACAGGCATGGCTATCCTCTAACCGGTTTCCTTTAAAACCGTCAAAGATCCAACTGATTTGGTTTGGCACTCGCCAGCAACCAGTCAAGATTGACTGTATACCCTCTCTTGGTTCAAAGTGTTACTTGCTACACCCGCAAGTCCGCCTCTCCACTCTGCAATAGGTTCTTAATACAGCTGCCATGCTAATTGCCCGTCTCCCGCACTTCTCCCGTATTTCCACGTTCATTTTGAGCATCTTCATTGGCTCTCTCATCTTCCGATCTGACCTGGAACTCATCCCTAAATACCTCTGCCACTCCATACGTCGGCTCGTCTCGAGTCCCTTCGCCCGCTTCGCTCCTCTGATCGTCTTGACCTGTTTGTTCCCTGTGTGAGAACGGCCATGGCCCAGTTCCGTGCCTTTGCTTTGAATTGGCCCTTCATTATAGAATTAACTCCTCTCTTCAGCCCGTGCCACCTTGCTATCTGGTGGACCTATCACACTTTTCTGCTGCCTTAAAACTTGCCTTCATTCCCAAGGACTTTCGCACTGGGAGCGCCTCTGATTGGCGGGCACTTGTTGAATACAATTTAAAACGAAATACAATAACCATATACTTAAACATATATAATTTTACATACATATACTTATGCATATAAATAGAAATATATACATATACGTATGTATATATATATACATGATGACATACATCAGCCTAATATATGCTTTTTGTTTTGTTGCTATGGCCCTATAAGGAAAGTTAAGGAGTCGAATCCCTCCCAATCTTCTCTGTTCGCATCTGCCTTGTCAGTGGTCAGTTGACAGTGGTCAATGGTCAGTTGTCAGTTGTCAGTGGTCAGTTGACAGTGGTCAATAGTCCGGTCACTTCGTCCATCCTCCAGCTACGTTTCAATTACACGAAATGACCCGACAGATTCCATCATCACTTGAAACTGCTAACATTCGTTTGATTAAAACGAACTCATTAGAGAAGTCTGCAAGTGGAATCTACACAGGACGCATACCACGTGACCAAGGAAGTCAGTTGCGAATCTTCTCTTCCTCATCGTCATGGATTGCGTTGTTTAATGAGACGTGGATTGGAATTCCTGGACTCTCGACTGAAGCACTTGCACGGCTGACATGGACAAGACATTACGTCTCTGGTCGTGTATTGCAAGGGGAGACGAAGCGATAGTCTCGGGTCAGAGGTCGATGCATAGATCAAGTGCAGAGCAGTTGATGCCAGGAACCAAGGCATCTTAGCTATACACAGACGGAAGGATGGAAGGACGGAGGGGGGACTGTGTGTGTGTTTGTAGGGTCTAAGAGCGCATTCGTCAAATATGCGTCGACTGTTTCAAGCACCAGTGGATGTGTACACTCCAGAAGGCGGCATACATCAATGGCAGTCGGCGTGCTAAGGAGTGGCCCTCGATATTGCAAACAGATCGGTCCAGTTGAAGTGCAAGCTCAGCTCAACGACGCCGGGGCTACTTCCTGGACATATCAGAACTTTTCAGGTCAACCAAACTGAAGAAAGAAAACCATATTGTGTGTGTGTGTGTGTGTGTGTGTGTGTGTGTGTGTGTGTGTGTGTGTGTGTGTGTGTGTGTGTGTGTGTGTGTGACAGACAGACAGACGGACAGACAGAGAGGGAGGGAAGAAGAGGGAGACATACATCCAGAGAGAGAGAGAGAGAGAGAGAGAGAGAGAGAGAGAGAGAGAGAGAGAGAGAGAGAGAGAGAGAGAGAGAGAGAGAGAGAGAGAGAGAGAGAGAGAGAGAGAGAGAGAGAATTCCATCATCGGATTGCTAACGGCGTCTGCGTTCCATTTGCCACTGAGCATCGTCAGCACGTCATTAGATCTCTGTATCTCTGTCTCTGTCTGTCTCTCTGTTTCTACCTCTCTATTTCTACCTCTCTCTCACTACTCTGATACCAATAAGTTCCTAGAATGCCCAGGTAGGTGGAAATTAAGCCTCTCCTTTCCTTGCTGGCGTGTCTACGACTCTGAATCATCTTCGTTGCCGAGAAATGATTGAGTTGAACTCATCTAGAACCAAAGAGGATCCCTAAGTCAAAATGGCACCGACCGACATTTAGACCCTCTGCACGTAGGTAGCTCTCTGATCTCATAAATATATATATATATATATATATATATATATATATATATATATATATATATATATATATATATATATATATATATATATATATATATAGAATGAGAAATAGAACAAAACACAGAATAAAATGAAGAATAGGATAGAATAGAGGGATAGAATAGAATGAAAGGATGGAGTAGAATGAAGAATAGAATGATAGAATAGAACAAATAGGATAGAAATATGCAATGATAGAAGGATAGAATGTCGGGCTTGAGAAGGGAATCGATTCTTACGTTTTCTGTGTGATCGTTGAACAGCTTCACGGCTGCTATCTCCTCGTTTTGGGATGAGAGGCGACGTTGGTGCACTGGAGCGTGGCGGTGGCGCAGGTACTGGTGGCTTGTTCCGGCCGAGTGAATCGTCTTCAAACATAATGGGACTGCAGCTGAACGTGTACTTGGTCTGGTGCGTTGAGAAAGCGGGTCTCTCGATGCCAGACACAAAGAAGGAGGCTTTCGTCTTGTAGGTTGCCTTCTGTCGATTGGGATCATCTCCGAGGGACAACGACCTCACCGGTTCTCCTCTCCTGCCCGTCGTCGTCGTAGCCCCCGCCGCCGCCACACGAGGGCCCTGAGTCCCTCCAGGGCTGCCGAGGTCGAAGGTCGTTGCCTTGATAACGTCATCGTACGACCCACCGTAGAGCACAGCCTCTGTCTGTTTGGTCATCGTTCTGTCCCTTGGACTCAGCTCCTCAGAGTCGCTCATCTGTTGACCCCCGCCGCCGCCGCCTCGTTTCAGCGATGACGTCGGTGGCTTTGCACTGACGTCATCGTAGGATGATGCGTTCAGCCGGACACCTGTTGGCCGAGCCCTCTGCTCCTGTTGCTGCTGCTGCGTCTGGTGTTGTTGTATCGGAGGACTCATTGTGCGATTGTCTTCCGTGTCACTCTGTGTCGTCTCAGTGTATTTGCCAGCGGACACTAGATGGCTCTTGAGGTCCGAGATGAGCTGCTTCTCCAGTCGACTGTGTTGCTGGTACGTCTTTCCCGATTTCTTCGTTTCCAGCTTCCATCTCTGCTCATCCAACCATGACCGCGTCTCTTCCGAGTCGGAGGCGCAGTTCCGCGTCAGATCGCGGCGCCCAGGGGCCGCATCCTCCCCGTCTATGCGCCTTACAGTTGCCGCTCTGCTGGTCAGGCAGCTGCTCTGCATCCCAACGCCTAACTCATCAGCGCTGATTAACCTTCGACGGGCAGGGGGTGGTGGAGGGCTCTTGACCGTTTTACGAGGGGTCGAACCTGCTTCCCTCTGCAGCTGGTGTAGGGCACTAGGACTCATGGCGTTCTCTCGCCTCAAAGTCTCTTCCGATCGCCTCAGAGTCTTCTCCTCCTCCGCCTGCATCTTCCAACTTCTGCCCTCCGTCTTCAGAGTCTGGCTTTCCCAGGTGGTACTACCACCACCTCTACCAGCTCGTCCAAGACTATCTACGTTCATTTGCTTCGTGGTGGTAACGGCTTTCTTCGGTCCCGCCTGGTTCGTCTGCCAACTGATGACAGTCCGACTGTTTCCACTCTGCGTTGTGATACTTCCACTCGGCTGGTCGAAGATTCCCTTGCCATCGCTCGACCACGGCTGCTTCTTCGGAGACGATGACGTTTCGTTCAGCAGTTCGTTGAGGATCTCGTCCAGCTGGCTTGACCCGTCAAGGTCATTTGCCCTCGTCAGGGTCACGTCCATCGTTGCCTTCTCCCTCATTTAAGTCGTGACGTCAAGAACAACGATAGATGACATCAACTAAAGACAAACAACACATTGACATTCAATCGATGTAATTGTGATGTAATCGTAATTGTATTCAACATTTATATATCGTCTCTGTGGAAACTCTGAGAGGCAATTGAATTGTAATTGTAATTCTCTCATAGGCGAACTCTTTGATGTACGGTGGTTTTAGAAACCAGTGACATATAAGCCTATAATTATAACTGCAGTGCGTTATAATGAATTGTTTCGTTAAGAGTTCTGTTGGACCCTGCGGTCAGCTTTTGGAAGAAGAAGAATTGGCAACCCTCTGCTGTAATAGAGGAATGCCAGCAGGTCCAAAAACATTTGAGGGGTCCCCAGTGGGCTCCATTAGTTCCAAGATCATAGGGGTCACCCGCCAGAAAAGGGTTCCACATGAGAATAAACGTTCAACCTGAGAATAAGGTGTCCGCGTGGGAATAAGGGTTCCACATGAGAATAAACGTTCAACCTGAGAATAAGGTGTCCGCGTGGGAATAAGGGTTCCACATGAAAATAAACGTTCAACCTGAGAATAAGGTGTCCGCGTGGGAATAAGGGTTCCACATGAGAATAAACGTTCAACCTGAGAATAAGGTGTCCGCGTGGGAATAAGGGTTCCACATGAGAATAAACGTTCAACCTGAGAATAAGGTGTCCGCGTGGGAATAAGGGTTCCACATGAGAATAAACGTTCAACCTGAGAATAAGGTGTCCGCGTGGGAATAAGGGTTCCACATGAGAATAAACGTTCAACCTGAGAATAAGGTGTCCGCGTGGGAATAAGGGTTCCACATGAAAATAAACGTTCAACCTGAGAATAAGGTGTCCGCGTGGGAATAAGGGTTCCACATGAGAATAAACGTTCAACCTGAGAATAAGGTGTCCGCGTGGGAATAAGGGTTCCACATGAAAATAAACGTTCAACCTGAGAATAAGGTGTCCGCGTGGGAATAAGGGTTCCACATGAGAATAAACGTTCAACCTGAGAATAAGGTGTCCGCGTGGGAATAAGGGTTCCACATGAGAATAAACGTTCAACCTGAGAATAAGGTGTCCGCGTGGGAATAAGGGTTCCACATGAAAATAAACGTTCAACCTGAGAATAAGGTGTCCGCGTGGGAATAAGGGTTCCACATGAGAATAAACGTTCAACCTGAGAATAAGGTGTCCGCGTGGGAATAAGGGTTCCACATGAGAATAAACGTTCAACCTGAGAATAAGGTGTCCGCGTGGGAATAAGGGTTCCACATGAGAATAAGGGTCCCGTATAGGAATATGGATTCCATTATTAATGCGGTTCATGTTGGCAATATAAAGACATGCTTGGAGGAAACAACTCAAGACTTGTTACGTCCCTCGTTTAGAAAAATAGGGGCTGACACAGACAGAAACACACACAGAGAGACATAGAGACAGAGAAAGCGAGTGAGAGAGAGAGAGAGAGAGAGAGAGAGAGAGAGAGAGAGAGAGAGAGAGAGAGAGAGAGAGAGAGAGAGAGAGAGAGAGAAGAAAAAGGTTCTAATGGATTCAGACGCATGCAGTTAAAACGCAGCTGAGCGTTTAGATAAATCCATCCGAACTCTCTGCAACACAATATACAGAGTAGTAGATGTGGACAGACAGACAGGCAATCAAACAGACAGACAGACAGATACATACAAACACACACAGACACACACAGACGGGCTACACACAGGCTGCCTGAGACAGAGGAGATAAATCTAAGATCCTTCAAATGAAATCCATTAGCTTCTGATCAAACGACGTAAGAAGCAGAGATCCATTAGTTCACACGATGCCTACATCAGCTGCCTTTATGTATGTACGGTTCTATATGTTTAGGTCAGTCTGTCTGTATGTGTGTATGTATGTGTAAATATGCATGCATGTATGTATGTATGTATGTATGTATGTATGTATGTATGTATGTATGTATGTATGTATGTATGTATGTATGTGTATATAAGTGATTACTTATGTAAAAATAGATCGTGTGGAAATAACCTGCTTAATCTTGGGAGTGCCATACGGAATATCTACTGATAGCTCTTCCTTCTCCATCCCTCCCCTCGATCTCCTTCCTCCTTCCTCCTCTTCTTCCTCCTCTGCCTTCTTCTTCCCTGTGTCTTCTTCCTCTTCCTGCTGTCTCTCTTCGATGCCCATCGTCCCGCATCTTCTTAATTGAGATTTTAGCAGTGAGGGCCAGGCTGCTAAGAGGAGAGCA
>OY744608.1:70901454-70906454 GCA_963556255.1 Allolobophora icterica
TCTGTCTGTCTGTCTGTCTCTCTCTCTATCTCTCTCTCTCTTTGTCTGTCTGTCTGTCTGTCTCTCTGCCTGTCTGTCTCTCTTTTAGTCACAAACGCACACACATATACACATAATACCCATACACACATGGATACACAGTGTTACACACATACACATACATACACACACAGTTTTTACACACATCATACGCTCGCTACACCCACTTTGTCGTAAAGGGCAAATCGGACGTCACTGATTTTTCCTTTCGTACATCCACGAATCCATCAGCCACACGTACAGCTACACACACACACACACACACACACACACACACACACACACACACACACACACACACACACACACACACACACACACACACACACACACACACACACACACACACACACACACACACACACACACACACACACACACACACACACACACACACACACACACACACACACACACACACACACACACACACACACACACACACACACACACACACACACACACACACACACACACACACACACCCTCTACCCTACAGAAAGTGACGTCTGTCAAAACATTTGTTAAATTGTGATCAGTCTGAATGAAAGATTAAGAACTGAATCGAAAGAACGGTTGAATACTGTTTGGATGGAAGGAGGGTCGGAGTGAGGGAGGGACGGAGTGAGGTGGTGACGGAGTGAGGGAGGGACGGAGTGAGGGAGGGACAGAGTGAGGGAGGGACGGAGTGAGGGAGGGAAGGGACAGCCACCTGTCGATGGGCGTGATCGTAGGACTGGAGGTGGTTGTCGAATTCCCGTTGTCTGTTGTACTGTTTGTTGCATGACGAACAAAAGTAATTGGACCTCAGCTCAACCAGACGAGCATCCTCTGTCATCGGCTGCTGATTCTGCGGATGCTGCGGATACGGATTCTGCAAGATAGAACACACGACACACGCAGATATAGAGGCAGACAGACAGACAGAAAGACGGGCAAAGGAGCATAGGCGTAATTTGTGGGGGATACGAGGGGTACCCGTACCCCCCACTTTTAGATCTTGGGGGGTACAGGTGCCCCCACTTTTTGAGAAATGCCAATCAATATTTTGTTTTGTGCCTTCCCAGAGATCACAGTCTCCGCCTTGCTTCGTGTATGTAAGAAATTGGTACCCCCACTTTTTAGACCAAAGTTACGCCGCTGCATAGGAGCAGACAGAGGAGGAGAGAGATACAGAGATATAGGTAGGGTGATAGGCAGACAGAGGAAGATGTACAATCAGATAGACAAGAACAGAGACAGAGATAGGTAGAGGTATAGACAGAGGGAAAGAGAGAAAGAGAGAAAGAGAGAAAGAGAGAAAGAGAGCAAGAGAGAAAGAGAGCAAGAGAGAAAGAGAGAAAGAGAGAAAGAGAGGACAAGTGGCATCAGACGAACAGACGGAGAGGAAATGAATGAATGAATGGACAACAAACAGACACAATGGCTGCATCTCGTCTCTCGTCTGTCTGTCTGTCTGTCTGTCTGTCTGTCGGTCTGTCTGTCTGTCTGCCTCTCTCTCTCTCTCTCTCTCTCTCTCTCTCTCTCTCTCTCTCTCTCTCTCTCTCTCTCTCTCTCTCTCTCTCTCTCTCTCTCTCTGTCCGTCTCGCTATCTCTCCTCCAGAGCCTTCTTCACACTCCTTCCATCATCCCACCCTCCCACTCTTCCGTTCTGTCCGCTGGCGTGTGTGCGTGTGTGCGTGTGGGGGGGGGGGGGGGGGCGAGTGTTAATCCGTGTGGAGGCGCGTGGTCAGTTGTTGGTCAGTTGCGTCGATGATATATTATCTGGTGAGTGGACAGCGTCCGTCTGGACTCCTTCGATCACGGCCACCAACACAATGGACCTTGTTAATCGCAGACAAAGGCTCCCATTGAACAATCTATGGCTCTCCTAAAGAAACGCTTCCTCTTCCTCTCCTCATCCTCCTCCTCCTCCTCCTCATCCTCTGCCTCCCTGCTGCTGCTGCTGCATCAGAAGGCATCACTTGCTCAGCATCACTCTCTCCGTCGATGCATTAGATTCTATTCAGTCCAGCTGACAAAGCGACCGTCCGTCGCCTTGACGCAGCGCTATTCATCGACTGCTTTCGTTCGATGTATTCAGCCGATGAGAAAGGAGAAGAAAGCGCCTTCGTGCTTCAGCCGCTGGTTTCAACCGCTGTCGGATTAGACACACAAGTAAACAACGGAACGATGAAAGGAGACAGCAGCTTCCCGCTGCTGCTGCTGCTGCTGCTGCTGCTGCCTCTGCTGCCTCTGCTGCGATTCTCTTTCTGTCTGGGCTCAGATGCGGTCGACCTTTGTATAAGGACGTCGAATAAGTTCCTCAACACTTCTGCTTAGAATAACAGGGCTTTGCTATTATACTAAGGAGCTATATAAATAAATCAACAATGAAAAACTGATTGCATTAAAAAAGATAAAGTTAATAGGTCAATTGAGGCCGAATTCTGTCCGTTATTTCGTTCAGATGGTTAAGCTAAAGTTTAACGTTTAGTTTGTTAGCTGAGTCTTGTTTGAGTTATTTAACCACGAGTTAACCTCTTCTTAACTCAGCAGCCAAGTCTCTTAACCCGGTTGGGGCTTTTCAGTTTCAATATTGAAACTAGAGGATTAGTTTAATTCGGTGTCGAGTCTGTTGGATCTTGTTAGATTAGTTTAGATGGTTACATTAATTAGTTAAATGGTTAAACTAGTTGAACGTTGAAGTCTACCGACTGATGAGTCACCTGACCTGATTCGTCACAGCTGTGAACGAAGATGACGTCTTCTTAAACCGATCTGACGTCATGATGACGTTCGAACCAGCGCCATCTGTCCATTCAGTGAGAACAGAAATTATCAACAGAACAGGTCTCTATAGGAACAGATAGGCTTTGCAGTTGAGTCTAAGGTAACTAGGGAGGGAGGAGGAGAGAGACAGAGAGACAGAGAGACAGAGACAGAGACAGACAGAGACAGAGACAGAGACAGACAGAGACAGAGACAGACAGATAAGCAGACATAAAGACAGAGGCAGACAGAGACAGACAGACAGAGAGAAGTGCCACATGTAGCTAAAAGAAGCGGAAGTAATAGAGAAGAAACCTTTTTTTAAATTGATGTAATTGATCAACTGAGTCTCCGGTGAACAGAAGGTCCTCCTTTCCTTACAACGATTCTTTCTGATCAACAGCGCCTTTCAAGCCGATCATTTATCAAAATCGCAGTCAGTCAAGTCCTCCATCAATCAGAAACAATCCCTTCGATGATCAATCAAAGACGGGGTGACGTCATCGGACCAATCCAACCATCGACCTCTGACGTATACATAAGATTCCAACAGCAGACGACTCATCATAGAGGGATCATTTTCTATATTCAATCAACGAAATGAGAATTACTAACGACGGAAGTACCATCTATTGTCAGAGGAATCAAAATACAGTATCTGTCTTCTCTTGTTCTTGTTCTTGTTCTTCTTGTTCTTGTTCTTGTTGTTCTTCTTCTTCCTCCCCCTCCTCCCACTCAATTTGATCGAGTTCTTCTTTAACAGACGACATTCCGGATCCCACCGTTCTTTACAACCTTTTTCTCTCCATCATGCTCCTCCTCTGCCTGCTCCTGCTCCTCCTCCTGCTCCTTCTCCTCCTCCTCTTCCTATTCCTCCGCCTCGTCTGTCTCCACTCCTCCTTCGGTACTTTGTAAACTTAGCCACATAATCGGGCTGCGTCCGATCCTTATTTGCCGACAGTTCTAATCGGGTGAAAATCGTTCCATATTCAGAGAAAATCTCTTCCGGACATTTCCTTTAAGATGTTTGAAGAGGAGAAGAATGTTTCGCTGCATGTGTTGTCCATTTCGACAGGATGGCAAAAACCTTATTCGCAACCTCTATACCTAAGTCTTAAATGGATGTCTCAAATCATCTTAGTCTAATAGGTCCAATAGAGTCAAAGGTCGAATAGGCCAAATAAGCTTAATAGGTCCAACAGATTCAATAGGTCCAATAAATTCAATGAGTCCAACTGGCTCAATAGGTCCAATTGGATCAATAGTCTAATTGGATCAATAGTCTAATTGGGTTAATAGGTCCAACTGGTTCAGTAGGTCCAAAAGCTTGAGTCGGCGTCTTGTCTAAACTCTTTTGAGTCCATTCTCTTGCGTTGTCTTTCTCTTTTCTTAATCTTCTGCTAACTAAGTTCCCACTGATAACTTATAGTTAGAGTTCTGAAATCGTTACTAAATCACACCTCACGCACTCACACAAGAACCGGTGACGTCATCATCATCTGAGTTCATGGCCGCTGACGTTGCGATGGCGTCATTTGTAGCGATGGTTTTCTTAACAGACAAATGAAGGACTTAGAGTCTCATGAGGGATAAGTGTCTCTCTGTCTCTCTGTTTCTCTCTGTCTGTCTCTTTTTCTGTATTTGTCTCTGTCACTCTATTTCCTTCTCCCCTCTCTCTTTCACACTGTCTGTCTGTCTGTCTGTCTGTCTGTCTGTCTGTCTCTGTACTGTCGGTGACAGTTATTACCCTCTCCACTTTCCGACCCCTTGTTCTTAACTGAGATCATTTTGTCACCCACTGGACAATTCCACCATAAATCTCTTCACTCCACAGCTCAGCTTCGAACGCAGTTGACCATGAAATTACTGCTGACTTTTTACACAAATCTAATGATAGACGAACTGAAAGACGGCAAAACAAACAGACAGACAGACAGACAGACAGACAGACAGACAGAGGAACAGACAGACAGAGGAACAGACAGACGGACGGACGGACGGCTGTTCTAATGAGTGGTGCCAAAGTGAGAGAAATAAGGCGGGTCGCAAGAGGAAGATGGAAGAGTGAGACAATTGAACCGTGGAGCGAGTAAGGGCTTCTGCAAGGAAGTCAGCCAGCGTGAAATTAATTCGTTCTTTTCGTGTTGAAACATTTCCTTTCCTCTTCCTCCTTCTATTCCTCCTCCTCCTCCTCGTCCTCCTCCTCGACG
>OY744608.1:70908954-70913954 GCA_963556255.1 Allolobophora icterica
CAGCTGCTGCTGCTGCTGACCATGATGATTATGATGATGATGATGATGATGATGATGATGATGATGATGATGATGATGATGATGATGATGATGATGATGATGATGATGATGATGATGATGATGATGATGATGATGATGATGATGATGATGATGATGATGATGATGATGATGATGATGATGATGATGATGATGATGATGATGCTAGAAATGGTGCGAGAAATGTTCTGGCGGTCATTGGCTTCTTATTCTAGATCGTGTTTCTTTTGCCACATATAAGCCACCAAGTATATGTATTATGAAGTCCGTCTCTCTCTCTCCCTCTCTCTCCCTTCTTATCCTTGTGTCTCCCTCCCTCTTTGACTCTCTTTGTCTCTGTGTCTCTGTGTCTGCCTGTCTCTCTCTGTCTCTCTTTCATTCTGATAGTTTTGGTACATTTCAATTCATGTTTTCCTTCCATCGTAGAGTTAAAAATACGATCGATCAACCGACTGATCATGCTGAGCAATTCATGATATGGTTTTGATTCTGCTTCATCACACAATTCAGACGATCTTTTAATCTCGTGACACATGTTAGATCATGTCGTCCTATGATCATTCGATCATTACGCTCTCTCCATCATCAGATCATATGCGCTCTTGTTAGCTGTGCCATCACATTTCTTCTCTTTTCATCAACACAACGACACAGTGTTGGAGACACAGACAGAGGGACAGACAGACGGACAGATGGGCATACGGACAGGGAGACAGACGGACAAACATATAGGCAGACAGACAGACATAAAGCTAGACGGACAGACAAACAGACAGACGGACAGACAAACAGACAGACGGACAGACAAACAGACAGACGGACAGACAAACAGACAGACGGACAGACGGCAGACAGACTGTTCAAATTGCCTTTCCATTTCAAATTAAAAGGATTAGCCGAATGATAAGACAGAAAACAAATACGACCATCCACAGACAGATAGGCAGACAGGCAGACGGACAGACAGACAGACAGACAGACAGAGAATCGTGCATTAATCTGGGATTACACATGGCAATCTGTTTGTCTTGTTCTGTCTCTGTCGATCAGTCATCCATTGGTGGTCATTGAACGGAACAACTGACGTCATATCTCGTCGTTTCTGACACAATAGGCATGTTCAGTCGACCGTGAATGATTTAGCTGAACAGATGACGTCAATCAAATGGACCCATTGACCCTTATGCAAACTAGGGCTGTTACATGGGGTTCATGGATGATAGACGCATCGATGACCTTTTGATGACCCCGGGTTGATCCCCTATACAAGTGGAGTTTGTTAAATGGTCGTTGTGTCAGTCTGTTTGTCTGTCTGTCTGTCTGTCTGTCTGTCTGTCTGTCTGGCTGTCTATCTTCCTGAGAAAGGGTCGCTTGTCGATGTAGTTTTTATCATCCGCAGACTATGAACCTTTTATGTTACTTGATGATGACAGCAACTAAGTGGCTCTGACATTAGCAGCAGCAGCTCAGGTGCTTTTAAAGAGAACGATTCACCTGTGGCAAGAGGGAGGAAGAGGTGAATGTATCATTAGACACAGCCTTAAACGTTCCGAGTTCTTGAAACCCGCGGCGCCAATAGAAGTGACTGGAATTCATGAGAGAAATGTTTTGAAGAGTTGAGTTCTACCTTCCGTTGCTTCTTCTTCTTCTGACGAATCCATCGTCAAACAGGAAGTTATCTTCATCTTCTTCTCACAAACAGTTTTGCTCTGCTGCTGAAACCAAAGAACATCAGCTGCAGTATCTCCAGTACATCTTAGAGAGAATGAACAACCGTCTGTTTGTAACTTTAAACGACAAAGACATTATCACCATCAGCATCAGCAGCAGCAGCAGCAGCAGCAGCAGCAGCAGCAGCAGCAGCAGCAGCAGCAGCAGCAGCAGCAGCAGCAGCAGCAGCAGCAGCCGCAGCAGCAGCAGCAGCAGCAGCCGCAGCAGCAACCAATTCAGTTGCCTCCCTCCTCGTCTCTCAGCGGATGATTATACCATGACCATTGCTTAGGACAAGGCAACAGCTGAATGGTAAGAGCAACAACGGAGGAATAGCAACAACAACAGATAATTAGCACAAACAGCAGAGGAATAGCAGCAATTACAACAGGAGGAGGAGGAACAGGAGCAGGAGGAACAGGAGGAGGAGGAACAGGAGGAGGAGGAACAGGAGGAACAGGAGGAACAGGAGGAAAAGGAGCAGGAAGAACAGGAGGAGGAGGAACAGGAGGAGGAGGAGGAACAGGAGGAGGAGGAGGAACAGGAGGAGGGGAACAGGAGGAGGAGGAACAGGAGGAGGAGGAACAGGAGGAGGAGGAGGAACAGGAGGAACAGGAGGAGGAACAGGAGGAGGAGGAACAGGAGGAGGAGGAACAGGAGGAGGAGGAACAGGAGGAGGAGGAGGAACAGGAGGAGGAGGAACAGGAGGAACAGGAGGAACAGGAGGAACAGGAGCAGGAGGAACAGGAGCAGGAGAAACAGGAGGAGGAAGAACAGGAGGAGGAGGAGGAACAGGAGGAGGAGGAGGAACAGGAGGAGGGGGAACAGGAGGAGGAGGAACAGGAGGAGGAGGAACAGGAGGAGGGGGAACAGGAGGAGGAACAGGAGGAGGAGGAACAGGAGGAGGAGGAACAGGAGGAGGAGGAACAGGAGGAGGAGGAACAGGAGGAGGAGGAACAGGAGGAGGAGGAGGAGGAACAGGAGGAGGAGGAGGAACAGGAGGAGGAGGAGGAACAGGAGGAGGGGGAACAGGAGGAGGAGGAACAGGAGGAGGAGGAACAGGAGGAGGAGGAGGAACAGGAGGAACAGGAGGAGGAGGAACAGGAGGAGGAACAGGAGGAGGAGGAACAGGAGGAGGAGGAACAGGAGGAGGAGGAACAGGAGCAGGAGGAACAGGAGCAGGAGGAACAGGAGCAGGAGGAACAGGAGCAGGAGGAACAGGAGGAGGAGGAACAGGAGGAGGAGGAACAGGAGGAGGAGGAACAGGAGGAACAGGAGGAACAGGAGCAGGAGGAACAGGAGGAGGAGGAACAGGAGGAGGAGGAGGAGGAGGAGGAGGAGGAGGAACAGGAGGAGGAGGAGGAACAGGAGGAACAGGAGGAGGAGGAACAGGAGGAGGAGGAGGAACAGGAGGAACAGGAGGAGGAGGGACAGGAGGAGGAGGAAGGAACAGGAGGAGGAGGAGGAACAGCAGGAACAGGAGGCGTAGGAACAGGAGGAGTAGGAACAGGAGGAGGAGGAACAGGAGGAGGAGGAACAGGAGGAACAGGAGAAGGAGGAACAGGAGGAGGAGGAACAGGAGGAGGAGGAACAGGAGGAAGAAGAACAGGAGGAGGAGGAACAGGAGGAGGAGGAACAGGAGGAGGAGGAACAGGAGGAGGAGGAACAGGAGGAGGAGGAACAGGAGGAGGAGGAACAGGAGGAGGAGGAACAGGAGGAGGAGGAACAGGAGGAACAGGAGGAGGAGGAACAGGAGGAGGAGGAACAGATGGAGGAAGAAGAACAGGAGGAGGAGGAACAGGAGGAGAAACAGGAGGAGGAGGAACAGGAGGAGCATCAGCATCAGCTGCTGTTGGTTTATGCTAGACAGTACAACCGGAAGTAGTTATATAACTGTGGCGCATGCGCATTCGTCGTCTTCCGCTGAGAAATACGACCGAGCGACGAAACAAAGAGATTTATATGCATAGAAATTTTCGCGTAATTACGCGGAAGGCAAAATAACTGGAACGAAAGAACGGCTCCTCTTCTGGTCCATCGAAGAACACCCAAAGGAACACTACATAAACCCACACACATAGATACACACACGAATACAGAAGCAGATACATATACAGTCTGTATACAAGGATTTATACATATGTATATATGATATCTATAAAAAGGGAGTTAAATAGTCGGCTCACATACACAGCCAAGCAACCGTTACATCTCTTCAGCTACTCCTCCAGACAGATAATAAACTTCCCTTCCAATTCCAATCGGCTAATATGCCACGATATATATATATATATATATAAGTATACCAGTAATATATATATATATACCGGTATATATATATATAAGTACACCACATACGTTATACATGTGCATATAATAAATACATACAACAGAGATAGATAGATAGATAGATAGATAGATAGATAGAGAGAGAGAGAGAGAGAGAGAGAGAGAGAGAGAGAGAGAGAGAGAGAGAGAGAGAGAGAGAGAGAGAGAGAGAGAGAGAGAGAGAGAGAGAGAGAGAGAGAGAGAGAGAGAGAGAGAGAGAGAGAGAGAGAGAGAGGAGAGAGAGAGAGAGAGAGAGAGAGAGAGAGAGAGAGAGAGAGAGAGAGAGAGAGAGAGAGAGAGAGAGTTAAGCCTCTGATTTCGTTAAACTGCTCTTCTGACTTAGATAACAAAGAAACCGTTAGTCTATTATTCTAGGCCTAATGTATGCAGACGAAAATAGGCTGAACGAGCAATAGTTCTTCTTACTGGCATGTTATAGAAGCCGTTGGGGTACATGCAGTGTTAACTGGGTTGCGTTGTCTAAGAATTTCATGATGGCAGGTGAACACAACTCAGCGTATATATAGGATCACCAAGAGGCAATAGTATCTTAAAATCACAAGAAAAATGTAGGAAGAACAGAGGAGGAAGAGGAGGAGGAGGAGGAGGAGGAAGAGGAAAAGGAGGAGGAAGTAGAAGACGAGGGTAATCAATAAATTTATTAGGCGCCATATATCCATCACCTAGGACGACGTGACTGAGCCTCTGTGTGGCTGCAATGAAAAGGAAATTGAATGACTCTCCTAAAAGATCTTGCAATTTCCATCTTCACGTGAACAGCTTACTAATATATAAGGTCTATTACCTCGGCGCCTGTTCATACGTTCAGGCTTTGGAAATGTCTACATATATAATGGTCTCAACGATCTCTTAATATATACAGTCTTTGGATGTATATATAGTCTTTGGTCTCCACGCAAACGATG
>OY744608.1:70918954-70928954 GCA_963556255.1 Allolobophora icterica
GAATCCAGAGGCAATGAGAAAAACGCAGGTGGAGAAGGGAAACGGGCAAACGAGAGCGGACTTTCAGTTCATCCACCTAATTCAATCCATCAATCTCACTCCATCCATCCACTTTATCCATCCTCCATTCAGTCCATCCACCTCATCCAACACCAACCACGTCGTTGTGTTCGGGTCAGCGGGAAATTATTTGAACGACCTTTGCCAATGCATCATTCGACATTTAGCCCAGGTTTCATTCACAGACAAAGAGCAAGTCACACAGTCAGTCAGTCAGTCAGTCAGTCAGTCAGTCAGTCAGTCAGTCAGTCAGTCAGTCAGTCAGTCAGTCAGTCAGTCAGTCAGTCAGTCAGTCAGTCAGTCAGTCAGTCAGTCAGTCAGTCAGTCAGTCAGCCTGTCTGTCTGTCTGTCTGTCTGTCTGTCTGTCTGTCTGTCTGTCTGTCTGTCTGTCTGTCTGTCTGTCTGTCTGTCTGTCTGTCTCTTACAGACGATATACATAGACAGGCCCATGTAAGTATAAAGCGCATATAGGTCTAGTGCATGCTTGAGTGTTAACATAATATACAGAGAGACTATCTGTGTCTCTGACAGACAGACAGAGAAAGACAGACAGAGACAGACAGACAGAGATAAACAGAGAGACGGACGGACAGACAGACACTTTAAAATATCGATTTATCCGAATTACCGTTTCTCTGTGACGTGTGAGAGAAATGAGAGAGGCAGACATACAGAGACAAAGAGGGAGAAGGAAATCAAGAGAGAGAGAGACAGACAGACAGACAGACAGACAGACAGACAGACAAAGAGAGAGTGACCGTGTGTCTGGAATGAGTCCCAGACTCCTTTAAATCATCCATTATATTCCCACACCTCATCAGAAATGTCGAGCGCCTTGTTGCTCGATCTTCAACTCTGAGGTCCCGGATCAGAACAAAAACTACTCCAAGAACTCTGCCACAATATATATGTTGGTCCCTCTAGTTGGAACCATCTTCCACAGGAATTGCGGCTTCAGTTCCTCAGCCTTTCTCTTCCTCTGTTTTCTGGAAACGCCTGAAGTCCATTTTATTTTCTTAGTGAAAGCACTGCCTCAAGTTGGTCGGCAGCGCCTGTGAATCGCTGAGTGGCGCTTTATAAAATGTTCGATTACGAATAACGAAATGTTCGATTACGAATGCATAAATTATGTATAATTGTATATCAATATCTTCTTCGGCCTCGGCTGAATGTGGCGCTATACAAATCTCCTTCTTCTCATTATTATTAATATTAATATAATTATTATTATGATTCTATACAGGTAATTCATGCATTCAGGTAAAATGATATGCTATGTTTTGGAGAGCATGTTTGTATGTATGCAGCTGGTGTGTACGTGTGTATGCTTTTATATTTGTATACAATGTATGTGTGTAATAGTTGGATGGTTTCATACCTGTCTCTCTCGGTGTTGTTTTTCTTCCGGCAGAAATCAGACGATGGTCAGTGGCGCCCTCTCTCGTCGCTCTCTTCCGCTGCAGTCGATGCCACGAAGGGTCGCAGATGCAGTCAGTCGCTCCTCCTGCTGCTGCAGCTGCTGCTGCTGCTGCTGGTGGCGAGATGATGATGCGACGGCGGAGGATGCTATGGTCAGTGAAGCGTATGAATTGGCAAGTGTCGATGCATGTGACCAAGTGACGATGACATTCACCAGCTGCTGAATCCCTGACACATTGCCAGCGATGACGACCTACATACATAGGTCGACTATGGCGAGGGACGGAGGGAGGGAGGGTAAGAGGGAGAGAGAGAGAGAGAGAGAGAGAGAGAGAGAGAGAGAGAGAGAGAGAGAGAGAGAGAGAGAGAGAGAGAGAGAGAGAGAGGAGGGAGGGAGGGAGGGAGGGAGGGAGGGAGGGAGGGAGGGAGGGAGGTAGGGAGGGAGGGAGGGAGGGAGGGAGTGGCGAATGGTCGACTGAGGTCTACTTCTGCAGGTAGGGAGGGCTCTGTCCGTTTGGGAGGCAAGGCAGCTGTCCGTCTATCAGGAAGTTAAGAAAACTCGTTAAGTTTCAACCTTTCAACCGAGACGCACCTCGCTTGGACGCATCTGCCTGCCTGCCGATTGGCGTTAAATTCTGCAGAAAGTGTTCACCGCGTCTGCGGGTCGTCGACGGCGTGGCCACTCTTCACCGCCACGGGCTCGGGGGGGAGGGGTCGTCCGGTGTCCGATCTATGCCGTCTTTAAACTCCTTTAGCGCTTCTCCGTTTATAAGCAGTCTAAGAAGGCTGGTTGCTAAGGAAACCGGTCGCTAAAGAGATTGGCTGCTAAGGAGGCTGACTGAGTTCCGAAGGAAAGCGGGCCAAGTACAGGAGGATGGTTAAGAAGGATGAGGGAGTCAAATAGTTACGATACATACATACATACATGTAGATACATAGATACATACATAGATACATACAGATACATGCATATATAAAACATATATACATACACACATACACACATACATACACAGAAACATATATATATATGTATATAAGTATACATACACACGTTGATATATGCATACATGGACAAATGTATATATATATATATACATATTTGATATATTGTGCTTACGAATGCATATGTATGTACGTAGAGACACATACATCATTTTATAGATTAGTTGTTACAGCATGTGACAACGTATGTCTCTCTGTCTGTCTGTCTGTCCGTCTGTCTGTCCGTCTCTGTCGTTCTGCGTTTGCGTCGAATCTTCTGCTGCCATCTACTGAGATTCCGATGAGTTATGACTTTCATTAGCAGTCATTCATACTCAGACAGACAGACAGACAGACAGACAGACAGACAGACAGACAGACAGACAGACAGACAGACAGACAGACAGGCAGACAGGCAGGCAGGCAGGCAAGCAGGCAGACAGACAGACCGACAGACAGGCAGACAGACAGACACAGACAAACGGACACACAGGCACACATATACAGAAACAGACACACACACAGGCAGACACACAGACACATAGACACAGAGGGAGACAGACGGATATCTCAGAGGGCGCATACAAGTACTCAGTGTTCATAAAAGTGCGGCGACAGCGTTTATGTCTCGTAGGCCATAAAGACGACGTCCTCGCTCTCCTTCTTCTTCTTCTTCTTCTTCTTCTTCTTCTTCTTCTTCTTCTTCTTCTTCTTCTTCTTCTTCTTCTTCTTCTTCTTCTTCTTCTCCTTCTCATTCTCCTTCTCCTTCTCCTTCTCCTCCTCCTCCTCCTCCTCCTCCTCCTCCTCCTCCTCCTCCTTCTTCTTCTTCTTCTTCTTCTTCTTCTTCTTCTTCTTCTTTTTCTTCTTCTTCTCTTTCTTCGACTGCATAGATGAAGAAATGGGGTTCTTCTCATTCTTGGCCAGCAGAGACCATTTGCTTTGAGTAATCGTAATCTAGGGTTCCTACAGACAGCCAGACAGACAGCCAGACAGACAGACGGACAGACAGACAGACAAACAGACGGACAGACGGACAGACAGACAGACAGACACGGAAGAGCTGTTATGGTGATGTGTTGTTTAGCCTCTTTTTCTTTCTGTGACAATTCTTGCGGTCAGACAAAAAAACTGTTTTAAGTCTCTGAACGGAAATTTTCTGTCTCGACAATTTCTCATTAATTATTCTCAGGAGAGATTAGTTTGGAATCGAAATCAGTGTTCGAACAACAGATTCTCATTGTATTTCCAACAATGGAGGCTGAAGAAGAGAATTTCGAGTTGGAATCAATCAGATGCACTTCCGGACCTCCACCAGAAGTGGGTGGAAGTTAAATATAATGCAAAGTATACTCTATAAAAAACTTCTTTTGTAAATGTTTCACCACCTGGCTCGTTGGTTAATTGGCTGGCTGGCTGACTGACTGGCTGGTGGTTGACTGGCTGACTGACTCGCTGGGCTGAAGGGTGGGCTGACGTGCGCAGTAATAGAGAACCCGGCTGATTTGAGATAAAGGGGGAGAGACAAAGAAAGAGACAAAGAGAGACAGAGAGAGAGACAGAGAGATGAAGGATGAAGTTCTCCTCTATGCCAGATTGGTAGGTAAGTAAGTATATTCTTTATTTGACCAGTTGACATAACGCACTCTGGTTTACATACATGTCAGACAATTAGAAACATTTAGAACATAATATTTATAGCATCTTAATCAAAGAAGTCTTTCTGGGTGTGTGTGTGATCTGTCTGTCTGTCTCTATCTGTCTCTCTGTCTCTGTCTCTCTGTCTGTCTCTATCTGTCTCTCTGTCTCTGTCTGTCTGTCTGTCTGTCTCTATCTGTCTGTCTCTGTCTGTCTGTCTGTCTCTCCTACCTACGACAACTTGTGATGACTTTCAATTTCATAGATGACTTCCGATCTCAATATAATTGACATTGAAGCAATCGTCAGTTTAGACTTCTTGAAAGATGGACGAGAAGAGAAACAGAAGACGATGAAAATTCTTTCTTCTGCTTGATTTGATGATCCGTTTTAAATAATAGTTGAGCATTTGCATGAAATCGCAAGTCCTACGATAGAGAGGCACATCGCTTGGACGCACCTGTGTCTGTCTGCCGTTATACCTTAACGTACGTATACACTGTGAGTTGTGTCAGTGAAGACGGTTTAACGGAGAGTCGACGGATGAAGGACGTCTCTAGCAGAGAAAGCAAAATCGTATGTAACACCTTGTCAACGCTCTGCACTGTCTATCTTTTATGCAATCAGTCCTTCCGTTCTTTCGTCCTTCCACCATTCCGGCATTCCGCCCTTCCGACCGTTCGTTCGTCCTTCCATCCGTCCTTCCTTCCCTCATCCATCCTTCCTTCCCTCCTTCCGTCCGTCCGTCCCTCCTTCCGTCCATCCTTTCTTCCCTCATCCATCCTTCCTTCCATCTTTCCATCCTTCCTTCCTTTCTGCCTGCCTGTGCAGTCTGTCCTTCTTTCCCTCGTCCATCCTTCCGTCCTTCCTTCCGTCCTTTCGTCCTTGTTTCCTTCTGTTCTTGCGTCTATTGGTCCATTCGTCTGGTCATCGTGGATTCTTTCATGGGAGTGGCGCCTGGGATTCGACAGATAAGGCATCTTCTTCTCTTACACGAATCACGACCCCAAAGACGACGAAGACGCCGCCGCCGCCGCATCCAAGGCTCTGCCTCCCTCCCTCCCTCCCTCCCTCCTCAAGGACAACGCCACCACCACCAGCAGCAGCAGCAGCAGCAGCTGCAACATCCGCATCTTTAGCAGCATCTGTTGATTAAATACAAACTGACGTACGACTGACTCGCGTTCTCTTTTATCTGCACACGCTCATCTCAAGAAATATATGTCGACAAGGAACAAAACCAGGCGCACATAGGCACAGGCAGGCAGAAAGACAGACACACAGACAGACAGACATACGCAGAAGGAGACACACACAGATAGAATGACAGACAGGGAAAACGAGAAGGATATATATATATATATATATATATATATATATATATATATATATATATATATATATATATATATATATATATATATATATATATATATATATATATATATATGATGACTCTCTCTCTACATGTCCAAACCGTCCGGGTCTTCATTGAACGACTTTGTCTAGCAGAGTTGTCTGGATACCTAATGATTGTCTTATGTCATCGTTTCTTATTTTCTTTAGTCTTGGAATCTTGTCGCACTCCAGTTTTCGCGTGAATTTATTCTTTGATATTTTTATCTACTTTTATGGCACTTCATGATTTTCGATAAATTTCTTGCTCTGGTATTCCTGCATTTTGCATCGCTCTCCACATTCCATCATACCATATACTATCGAATGTTTGTTTGAAGTCTATGAAGACTTTCTGGCTGTGTTTTATGCTTTTATCAAGTATCTGTGTCATTGTGAATAGTTGATCAATTGTGCTTCTTCCTTGTCTGAACCGGCCTGCTCTTCTCGAGGTGCTCTCTCAACACACTGCTCCATTCTGCTTTTGTATCATTTTGGTAAATACTTGTCCTGGAAAAGGACAAGTAAGCTACGTAGTGCCTCTGGAATTTTTGCAGTTGTTGCAGTCTTGTGAATCTCCTTTTCTTTTTGGGACGATTGTCGATCTACGACCATTCTTCTGGTATTTCTCTCTCTCTTGTTGAATCCTTGTAACAAGGGTATGCATAGCATTTACAACTGTTTCTCCTCCTCCTTGAAGTAGTTCCTTGGTCCTTCCATCCATGTCTGGTGCCTTATTATGTCCGGTTTTTACGGAATAAAGGTTTCTTTAAAATCATTTTTTATTTACCAATATAAATAATTCAATATGCCTTATTTCAATGTAGCATCATTAATGTAGTGTGAGTGTTGGCCGACATTATACTTTATAATTATTGTTCATATCATTAAATATTGCCTGTCTAATACTGGAATGACTAGATCATCAGTGTCAACTTCTTCTTCTCGTAAATCGTCTTTTGCATCGGTATCCAGTTTGTAATTTCGTGTACGCTTTAATTAAATCGTTTGTATTTATCTTTGCTGTTGTTTGCCTTCCAGTAATTGTGTAATTGTAACTGTAAACTGACGATTGTTCATGCATTCGATTCAAACCCAATTAACTCAAAGTCAACTCAAACTGGTAGTAGGCCTATACAGTAATAGTGAGAGTCATAGTAGTAGTAGTAATTGTGGCCATGACAATAGTACTAAGTAGTGGATTCTGAGAAGATTGGCGCTATATAATTTCATTGCATCTGCAGAAGATGGCGTCCGTCTGTCGATGATTGATTATATGGCGCCAGACGAAGAAGACGACGAATTTATGTGGCGCCTGATCTACGACTCATTTGGCGCCAGAAGATCTTTATTATCATACGCACGACAATCGATACTACACTTCTAATCAGTGGATCGGTGTTTGTATCTGTGTCTATCGCTGCTTTGACCTTTGACCCTGTGTCACTGTGAATGGGTGTGTGTGTCAGTGTGAATGGGTGTGTGTGTCAGTGTGAATGGGTGTGTGTGTCAGTGTGAATGGGTGTGTGTGTCAGTGTGAATGGGTGTGTGAGTCAGTGTGAATGGGTGTGTGTGTCAGTGTGAATGGGTGTGTGTGTGTCAGTGTGAATGGGTGTGTGAGTCAGTGTGAATGGGTGTGTGTGTCAGTGTGAATGGGTGTGTGTGTCAGTGTGAATGGGTGTGTGTGTGTCAGTGTGAATGGTTGTGTGTGTCAGTGTGAATGGGTGTGTGAGTCAGTGTGAATGGGTGTGTGTGTGTGTGATTGTGTAAATGGATGGGTGTGTGTGTGTCAGTGTGAATGGGTGGGTGTATGTGTGGCTGTCGGCGTCGGTCACTATCTCTTCTGAGAATAGGTAGTCTGGTTTAGTCCTGTTAGGCGATCATAGTACACCTGGCTTCCTTAATCTGCCTACCTTCGATTGCGATAAGACTATGAGAACTGAGAGGAGAATAAAGCGAAGTCCGTGTGTACTAGAACAGAGAGAGAGAGACCCATAGGATTCTATTGGCGTTCTTCTTAATGGCGGTTTTGGCTGAAGAGTGAGTAACAGCTTTTCGTTTAGGGTATCCAGACGAATGTGGGGAATCTGAATTTTACTAGAGGGGGAGGAGGAGGTAAAGTAGGAGGAGGAGGAGGAGGAGGAGGAGAAGGAAGAGGAGGAGGAGAAAGAGGAGGAAGAGGAGAAGGAGGAGGAGAAAGAGGAGGAAGAGGAGAAGGAGAAGGAGGAGCAGATGGCTTGAAAGACTGGGTCATCTTCTGATCCTGACTTAGAGATAGATCGTAATTTGCTGTGAATTGCGTTGGCTTTAAGTCGATCTTGATCTTTAGGGTCAAAGTGCAGTCGATAAGTGATCGTCTCGACAATTTACAATCTGTGCAGGTCGACTTAAGATAGGTTACATTGTGGCTTCACTTTATTCAATCAAATTAGTACTAGTATTGTCAATATTGTCATTGTTGTTATTATCATCATCATCATCATCATCATCATCATCATCATCATCATCATCATCATCATCATCATCATCATCATCATCATCAAGCATTCATTAAACGCCGCTATCTAACCACCTATATCATCAATTGATGGCGCTGAGCAAATGTCAAATGTGAGTGAAGGACTTGCTCAAGGACCCAACATATTGGTCGTTTCAGAGGAGGTTCGAACCCTTGCTCTCTGTGGTTCCAGGGTGAGCGTTCTAATCAATCGTTCAGGGACTTTGGGTTGGGTTTTCCACAAAGAGAGAGAGAGAGGGAAGAGAGAGAGAGAGAGAGAGAGAGAGAGAGAGAGAGAGAGAGAGAGAGAGAGAGAGAGAGAGAGAGAGAGAGAGAGAGAGAGTCGTGCATTGCAAAGTCTGTTCCACTTGCTCCCTCTGGTGAACTCAACTAAGACGACGAATTTCGATTTCACGACATTAAACATGGAAAAACCGATTCTAAGCACGTCTGTTGCTATGGCTACGAGCTTTCACTTGAAGCGACTATACTAACACGTAACTATGACGACGGCTCTGGAGAGGTCATTAGGTCAGAAGATAAAGCGTCCATCGTTATCTAACCAAGGTATAGACTCATAACAGATGGATTGGCATCTTATCATCATTGCCAGGGTTACGGGGTTTTGCTTGTGCGCTCACTGGATATTTATGAAAAGGACTTCTGTAAAAGGCAAATATCCTTCTAGCTTACTAAACAGTTGCTCGCCAATGAATAATTAAGAGTTGCTTTCTCCAGACTCTTCTGAGTCTGGCAAATGAATTTCCGTTGGCAGATGTTTTTAAGTCGTCCTTCCGTCCTTGAGAGATGATCAGATGTCCTATGACCTATGAGACGTCGAAGATTAAAGGGATCGAAGCCGCTCACAGGTCAACAAACGGTTCACCATATTGAAGAATTAATCTGATGATTTACTGCGCAGGGAAATGAGGAATGAGTGGAGAGTCACATGGTCCAAAAGACTCCATCATCTCCTCTTTGAAGTCTGTCTACACCACAATAACATAAAGATTCAGCGACAGAGCAAAGGAAGAAACTAGAATGGACAGCGAAAAGTAATGTTTCAAACTCGAGTGCAATACCTGTCGGCTTCTTACGACTTTGCAAAACATATTGAGCCAGAAATCTTCGCTTCTAAACGAGGATAAAGTTTATCCTATGAAACAAAAACTTCTCGGCTGAAACATAAAACCTTCACATTGTTTTTCTCACATTTAATTAGAACTGATGTTAATAATTTGTTGTTTCTATTGTTGAGCAGGTGACGTACTTATATACGCAGTTCTATTGCAGTAGGAAATGATGAAAGTGACGGGCGTTGTGATTGGCGGAGGCAGCAGAGGCTCAACGTATTCAACTTATGCCACTCAGTTCCCTGACGAGTTCCAGGTACGTCTAAGAGTCAGTGTAATGTACACGTGTTTCTATAGCAATCGTTTGACGTCACTATGAGATAATTACCAGAGCAGATGCACGAGTCTCTGTAGTTGTGGCCTATCAGTGGGTGTTTTTGGCATAATACTGGCATTCGTCTCGCACATAGTTGTGGCATTATTCTGTTATATTAATGGCATTTGTATTAGTGGCGGTTTACATTGAGACGAAGAATGTTACTTAATATGTCACGGATGACATGCTACCGTATGCTTTCATACCGTATGTTACAAATTTTTTGGCACTATGTATGTAAGAGGTGGGGAACCCATGGCACGCGTACAAATGTTATGGGCGCGCGGAATTCCGAGCGTCCCCCCCCCCCAACATTTTAAACATATAAACACTCTGGAAATCCACATTTTCTTTTACGAAGGATTCTATTTGAACACCTTTCTAAAACATCTTTGAAATAATGTCTTATTTTAAATTATTTGTTACGCCTTATTAATTAAAAGTTTAAAACGTATGTAATGTAATGTAAACAGTTGTAAAGCGCTCCTTTAACCTTGTGTGTTTCAAACATATATGACCTTATGTGTTTGTTTGTATGTGTGTGTTTGTGGAGACAGATCG
>OY744608.1:70933954-70938954 GCA_963556255.1 Allolobophora icterica
GGAAGAACAGGAGGAGGAGAAGGAGGAGGAGGAAGAGAATAGTGGTCGTCGACAGTGATGCTACTGCAGCTGTCGCCTAAGGATGATGCTTAAATAAATGATGATAGTAATGAAGAGGATGACTCGATGATGATGATGATGATGATGATGATGATGAAGGAGGTGATGACAATGATGAGAATTATTGTTTCTGACACAGGGCAATAGATCTTGGCCATTGTCTGGGATCACAAAAGTCGTCGACATAGAGAACCTGACTGAGGCGCTGAAGTCTGGACCTTACGGAAGATGCGTCTACGACTGTGACAATGACGTCAACGACAACCAGGTACTTACTTACTTACTTACTGCAGATTGTAAACAACTTCTCCTAAAGATGTAATTGTAATCGTAAATTTATCTAGCGCCACTTCGCGAGAACTCACCAGAGACGTTTACATTAAACCAATGTTAGATGAGGTTTGGTTTTGGTGTGCCATCGGTTGATGCCTTCTGCATTAGACACCGGCGCTACAGAAGTTATTAGTTATGATTGTAATGCAATGCTAACAACGTTAACAGAGTTCTAGCACTCGGCAAAAACAGTCACAGTTAAGGTGACTCCGTTTGAGGCACTCGATCAAGGTGAGCCTCAAGTCGAGTCTACAGTCAAATGGAAATGTAGACGATTAACTGCTACTGTCTACAGTGTATGGCCTCGAGATCGCTCAGTTTTCAACGAATTGATCGGGTGATGTCATTTACCACAGCTGCCCCTTTGAATGGGTTCCAAACCATGAAAGGTCCCCATGTAGGGACCGTTCTATAGAGCGACCGTATGGACTTATTTTTAAATGAACTGATCGTGTGAGATCTTTCACCAGTGCTGCCCGTCTGAATAAGTGCCACTCTGAACCAGCGAGAAGTCTAACTGAATCGATTTAGTTAAGTGAAAACAGACCAGATGTTCTTTAGAAAACTACATCATTGTTGGAATCTTTTGGAGTCTAAGCTCGTGTGACTTGATCTAATTATTACGCTGCGTTCTTCGCCGTGATTTGAGCAGAAGGCGTCGTTTTCCGGTTGACATTCTCTTTCCATCTGGTGATGTCATTCGATCTGTTGGTTGCTGGTGTTGACAGGTCGTTAACTTACAGTTTGAAGGTGGAGCAACTGTCAATTTCCTGATGATAGCCTTCACTGAAAAGCTCTGTGTACGTCACATCAAGGTCTTTGGAACCAAAGTGAGCTACACCAGATTCTCTGATTCAAACTAAAACACCTTATCAATGCTCATCCGATGGGCAGCCGACTGCCATACACATCGGCTAAATTGGTCTGCTGAACAAAATTCTGTAAATAATCTTTGCATCTCTCCCTCGAACTGGTTTCATTTAAATCTCTTCTTCAAACTGGTTCATTTTAATCTCTTCTCTTTTAATCTCTTATTTTAACCAGTTTACTTTTAATCCCTCCTTTTAACTGTTGTAATTTTAATCTCTCCCTTCAACTGGTTTAATTTTAATCCCCCCCTTTGAACCAGTTTAATTTCTCGTCAGCCGTCAGACGACATCCATTAATTTCAATGGCAGTTCAGTTGGACATAAGATGTGGATATCTCTAGAAAGAGCACAGAACCTCCTTTCGTGTGTAGTCATTGCAATTCATCTAGAAATAATATTTTGTGTTTCGTCAGGGTGAACTTAGTTGCGTCTTCGATGAACCCGTCGTCTACCAATACGACTTCTTAACTCGTCAGAAAAGTTGGTTTATTTCGCATTTTCTTACAAAAATCACCTCCACCACTGCATGTCCAATGCATGGACATTTGACATTATACCTCTGCATGCTCACAAGGGATGCGTCAAGTCAGAAGGGTTGTCCAGAGATACCATGGGAAGAACTAAAAAGTCCGGTTGCCAGAAGACCAGGGAGAGAATGAGGCAGAGGAGCTGCTAGGGTGGGTTTCGTTTAAGACCAGAGAGACTGGTAGACGGAGGAGTGGATGGATCTGGAAAAGGAATTCTTCTCATCATATTAGTTCTTAATTCTCACTTTTCAAAATGTTTGAATATAATTCAATGGTTTCAAATGATTCATTGGATTGAATTCGATGATCTGCCACACTGTTAAAAAAATCATGTAAATCTCCACTAATGTTGGTGGTCCACAATCAACACCCTATGATGGAATTATACCACCATTTTGGAAAGGTGGACCAGTTCCACCTCAGGTCTTTGGTGGAATACGACACCCGTAACTGGGACAATTCCACCTTTCTAAAATGGTGGAATACGACACCCGTAACTGGGACATTTCCACCTTTCTAAAATGGTGGAATAGGACACCCGTAACTGGGACATTTCCACCGTAGGTCTTTGGTGGAATAGGACACCCGTAACTGGGACATTTCCACCTTAGGTCTTTGGTGGAATAGGACACCCGTAACTGGGACATTTCCACCTTTCTAAAATGGTGGAATACGACACCCGTAACTGGGACAATTCCACCTTTCTAAACTGGTGGAATAGGACACCCGCAACTGGGACATTTCCACCTTTCTAAAATGGTGGAATATGACACCCGAAACTGGGACATTACCATCTTAGGTCATTGGTGGTATAGGACACCCGTAACTGGGACAATTCCACCTTTCTGAAATGGTGGAATAGGACACCCGTAACTGGGACAATTCCACCTTTCTAAAATGGTGGAATAGGACACCCGCAACTGGGACATTTCCACTTTTCTAAAATGGTGGAATAGGACACCCGTAACTGGGACATTACCATCTTAGGTCATTGGTGGGATAGGACACTTCTAAATGGGTCTGAAGAAATTGATAGTGAGACAGCGAGAACATTTCTTCTCTCTGATATGTCAGTGACAAGTACATTGCATTACGACGTTTGATTTCGACTAACGACCTCCCTCAGTTGTTTGTCTCTATCAACGGCCTGACTTTCTGCGCAAGCAATGATCTGGCTGCGGATTGGTTTTGGTGCTCCATCGGTTAACACCTTGTGCAGGAGACATTGAGGCTGTGGAAGCTGATCATTACAATTAAAGTTATCACTTTATCTCATCCAACTGGTGGTGTATGTTGCAGTTAGGTGATATTTGCTCCTCTCTTTCCAGTTAGGCATGACAGTCGTCCTGGAGTCGTAGGTAACCTTGGAAGAGGTCATGGAGATGCCGACTTTGCTACGATCAAGGCATTCGTTCAAGCTGTTGGCGTAAGTATGCCATGCAAACATACAATGCCACTGGATAGTTTTACTCTATTTTGCATTCTTTCTTCACTCTACTCTGGAATCTAATCTCAAATGCTGGAACCTATAGAACCTTAGTCGTCATACACAAAGGCCTCAGTCGACGATAGCTTTAAACTGTTGTCATTTGTATACTGAACAAATCGTCATCGACGACACGTCACAGAGACAGGAACCCAGTCCAAATGTCCTGAAAGCTCTATGATTTTACGGAGAACTGTGAATGCTGCTGTTTTGATGTTTTTGAATCATTTGCTGATCGGATTTGTCTGTAGACGGGAGAAGCCAGTCAAATCCTGACTGGTCCTGAAGAGAGTCTGGCCAGTCACTTCGTCTGCTTTGCTGCCGAGAAAGCACGTCGTGAAAACCGAGTAATTGACCTAACGAAGGAACACATCGACGTTTGAGAGAGAATCACCCGAACACATTCGATCGTTTTATTTGCAACATCTGCATCAAAAGTCTTCGACTCTCTCTCGCTGATCACTTCACGCTTCACTTAGTAATAGGATATTATATCTGCTTTTACGTCATACATAAGTATGATCAATGTCTACTGTTGATTTAGAACGATATCTTTCTAGATACGATGAATAACAGATTAAATTCTTACAGTATTATTTATCATAGCTGTCACCGAAATATTTCTTGAAGTAGCGCAACGTAAATTTGTAATTACCATCAAGCTATAGAATGATTCCCTTAATTCTGCGTATTGAAACTGAACAAGTCCTGAATAAACAATAGGGCAACACGGAAATTTCAGCTAACAGATTAAAATTAGTTAACCTCAGATAAGCGAATTCTAATAGTCTTCTTAATTTAAATGATTTAATAATCAAAAATAGTCTTTTAAATATAAAGAAAAATCGATTTAGCGTTTGTTCTGAAACTACATGTAATATTAAGAGCCAATGAAGTTACACAAAAATCTTGTGAATGCCAAACATGAAAAATTCCTACATTTCATTTGAAAATGAGACGATTATTTGTTGGACGGTTGCAAGAGGAGGAGAAATCATTGGAGCGTGACGAGTGACAGAACGAGTCTTTGAGCTCCAAGCAAACCGCTTCATGGGTGGGGGAAGAACCTGGAGACAATTCCTGTCTCATTCTACAACTCAGTAGGAGAAGAGAACTCAGTTCCTTATTAAGACGAGGAGCAGACATTGCAGATTGACCTTCGACGTATGCATGCACCTAGAAAGGGCGCTATATAAATTTTGATTGACTGATTGATTGATTGACCGATCAGGTGGTCGGTGTTTTTACGCATTTGCCCAGCAGAGAGGGAAGGTAGCAGATGTTGAGCGAAAAACTAACGGACCAGCATCGGAAAAGTTATCGAAGGAAGGCGGAGCCTGTGATGACTGGAGGAGGAAAAGGAGGAAAAGGAGGAAAAGGAGGAGTAAGTGAAAGTGGAAGTGGAAATGAAGGAGGAGAAGGAAGAGGAATAGGCAGAGGAGGAAGAAGAGGCAGGGGAGGAAGATGGGAGGATGGTTAGTTCATTGGTTAGACTAACACTTGTCGATCGGTCCATGGTCCACGAATCCACTTGTCCAACAGAAGACTCTGATGCTGTAGCTGTTAACGCTTCAGTGAATCCTTGATTCACTGATGCGTCTGTTAACGCTTCAGTGGTTTCTCTCTAGGCTGATGACGTAGCTGTTAACGCTTCGTTGATTTCTATTGACGCATGACTGATTACATAGGGCGATGTGATTGATGTGTGTGGAATTGTTCTGCGAA
>OY744608.1:70943954-70966454 GCA_963556255.1 Allolobophora icterica
ACAGACAGAGAGAGGGAGACAGACAGACGCAGCCAGAGGGAGAGGGAGACAGACAGACGCAGCCAGAGGGAGAGGCAGACAGACGCAGACAGAGGGAGAGAGGGAGACAGACGCAGACAGAGGGAGAGGCAGACAGACAGACGCAGCCAGAGGGAGAGGCAGACAGACGCAGACAGAGGGAGAGAGGGAGACAGACGCAGACAGAGGGAGAGGCAGACAGACAGACGCAGCCAGAGGGAGAGGCAGACAGACGCAGACAGAGGGAGAGAGGGAGACAGACGCAGACAGAGGGAGAGGCAGACAGACAGACGCAGCCAGAGGGAGAGGCAGACAGACGCAGACAGAGGGAGAGAGGGAAACAGACGCAGACAGAGGGAGAGGCAGACAGACAGACGCAGCCAGAGGGAGAGGCAGACAGACGCAGACAGAGGGAGAGAGGGAGACAGACGCAGACAGAGGGAGAGGCAGACAGACAGACGCAGCCAGAGGGAGAGGCAGACAGACGCAGACAGAGGGAGAGAGGGAAACAGACGCAGCCAGAGGGAGAGGGAGACAGACGCAGACAGAGGGAGAGGCAGACAGACAGACGCAGCCAGAGGGAGAGGCAGACAGACGCAGACAGAGGGAGAGAGGGAAACAGACGCAGCCAGAGGGAGAGGGAGACAGACCGGGGAAATGTTGTCTCTGTGTCAAATTGAATCTGTGCGGAAGAAAGATTGATCGGATGTCGTTTTCAATTCCGAACAGATATCTGAAGATCCGCCAGAGAAAATGAATTCTTCTTTTGTGGCGCACAGGATACGTTCTCCGAGTTTTCGTCATTTTCTATTTACTAAGGACTCAAAATGACACCTCGAGTCTCTCTCTCTGTCTCTGTCTCTGTCTCTCTGGCTGTCTCTTCCTTTGTCTTTCGTTGTCTTTCTCCGTTGTTCAACTACAGACTGCCTTGTCTGACTGAGGAGCTGGGAACATCTGGTTGAACCATTCGCCGAAATGAAAGAGAATTCTTAACTTCTCAATTAATTGATCCGAATCACGTGGACGCTTTTTACAGGTCGTCTCTGCTCTTAATTACCCAGGAACTGCTTGCCTCTGATGTTTTCGTCTCTTACCGTATATATATATATATATATATATATATATATATACATATATACACACACATATATATATGTGTGTGTGTCTGTGTGTCTGTGTGTGTGTCTGTTTGTGTGTCTGTGTGTGTGTGCTTGTGTGTGTCCGTGTTCTTTCTCGGTAAGACTAATTAATCGGTCATTCGTTGTGCCTTTTGAAGAGCACCCAACTGATGAAGCGACGGAAGAGGACAGTTGAGGTGGAATAGAAGCCGACTGGACTGCAGATGGAGTTGTCTTCCACCTTGTGGTAAAACCAGATGCTCATTGCTCTCTATTTCCACCGTTTCCACGGTGTTCTCTTCAAGGCTGAGTTCTTGGTAGATCGCAGATAATCTCCATAACTTCTGTGAATTTTCTTTCAAATCACAACACAATAAGTTGTGGGTATTTCACCCGACAGATGTCACCAGAGGTCGTTTGAGCGGAATTATTTAGGAATAGCACTTTGCATCATAAAGATGACATTCTACAGAGCCTGACAAATGGTCGTCTACATATATTTTGCACTTTCTCGTCCTCAACGAAACCCACCTCAGCAGCTGCTCTGCCTCCTCTCTCTCGTCTCTCTGGCAACCGAACTCGGACATCCATTCGACATCGCTCTCTGAACAACCCTTATAATGATACGACACAACGCTCGTGAATAAGCTGGTGCCCTACGCCTTAGCTGTTGTAGGGTGGTGCTTTATAAATTTCGAGTTTACGATTATGCATGTTTTCTGTTTTGTATGCAGATGACAAATCTGTTCTTAATGACACTTAGTAACATCAGCATCAGCATCAGTAACATCAGCATCCAGGGGCGTAACTTTGGTCGAAAAAGTGGGGGTACCAACTATCACTCTAGGTTCCTGCTCCGTTTGGCCTGCCCCAGGGCTCTGTTTTGGGTCCCCTATTGTACATACTCTATACTGCTGACCTTGGTCCCCTCTTGGTGGCTAGTGCAGTCTTAAGTTAGTCCCACGCGGATGACCTCCAAGCGTATGTCCACTGCTCGATAGCAGCAGCTGCTGCTATGCGGTTCGAGAGATTACCCGGGTCGCGGGGAATTTGGAGGCCTGGATGTCCTCAAACCGTCTACGGTTAAACCCGGCAAAGACCTAATATATCTGGTTTGGTATGCGCCAACAGCTTGCAAAAATAAACCTTGAGGCTCTGGCAGTTGAATTCCTTTGGGTTTCCTTTGCCTCCTCAGTACGGGATCTTAGTGTAATTCTGGATCAAGAGCTCACATTCATGCGACATATTAATTTGCTTTGTCTGGAGGACAAATGTATGGTATGTCTCCCACTGTTAAAGGTGGGGTCTTGTCCCCCTCAACCCCCGGGATCGCCGCCCATAATCTTACACACACGAAGCAAAGCTGATATTGCGATCTCTAGGATGGCACAATAATAAAATATTGATTGGCATTGTTAAAAAAGTGGAGAATACGGTACCCCCAGTCGAAAAAATGAGGGGTACGGGTACCCCTCGTACCCCCCACAAATTTCGCCTATGTCAGCATCAGCATGAGCATCAGTAACATCAGCAGCAGCAGCAGCATCAGCAGCAGCAGCATCAGCAGCAGAATCCAGCGTCGACGGCTGCTGTCCTTCTGTGCATTGCGTCGTTCATTTCCATCTGAGACCAGGAGAGAGGGATTTAGTAGGACCCCCTGGGGAGGATCGTCGAAACAGCGGAGGGGAAAGAATGAAGAAGGATTGAAGTACGGAAGGAAAGAAGGAAAGATTGAAGGAAAGAAGGAAAGATTAAAGGAAGGAAGGATGGAAGGAAGGAAGAAAGGAAAATTGGGACGTTGGGAATGAAGGAGGAAAAGAAGGATTATGAAATGCGGAGTCGACACTTGTAGACTGAGTTGGCAGAAGAAGGCAAATATCCGTTGACGATGGCAGACTGGGTGGTTGGCAAGACCCGCTCTTCTTTTGGCTGAAATATTAATGACACGGACAAAGACAGAGACACAGACAGACAGACAGCCAGACAGACAGACAGACAGGTACAGTCAGACAGGTATAGACAGACAGACAGACAGAAAGCCAGACAGACAGAAAGACAGACAGGCAGACAGACAGGTACAGACAGACAGGCAGACAGACAGAAAGACAGACAGACAGAAAGACAGACAGGCAGACAGACAGACAGACAGACAGACAGACAGAGATCAGAAGACGAATATCTAAGCGGCGACTCAATCGTCGTTGGAACAGCCAGAGAGAGACCAGCAGTCATTGTACTCTGAGTTGTCTTTCAACGGCTGAGTCTTCTTCCCTTCAGAGTTCGTGAGGAGAGGGAAAGACGGCGCAAAGGTTTCTCGGCCAAGTGACTTCTGGCAGCGCTGCTCTGGTTTCTGTCGCAAGAGGGCGTCCTCGAAATTCAAAGACGAGACAAAGGATGTTGAGATACGAAATGGCCACTCTTTCATTCAGGGCCTCTCCTTCATCCAGAGCCACTCCGTCTTCCAAGGCCACTCCTTCATCCAGGGCCACTCCTTCATCCAGGGCCACTCCTTCATCCAGGGCCACTCCATCTAGGGCCATCGATTCGTAACAATTACCTCAAGGCCGAAAGGAGTAAGGACAAAATTACTAAGGACTAAGGACAAAAGGACTAAGGGCTCGGCCACGCTGACCATACGACGCCAGAAAGCACAGTTAAGCAACGGCATCGTGTCCCGATTATTACTTGGATAGATGACGAGTCATGCCTGACCTGATCATCTGCACCAACTCAGGCTTCCATTCTTATGAGGTCATTAGTGAATGTTGGGAGATTGAAAGTCGTCAAGTTGCTATGACTTTGTTTACTCCCACAAAGAGATATGATCCTCCGACTTTTACAATGCATGTTCTCCTTCTCCTACTCCTCTTCCTCTTCTTCCTCCTCCTCTTCCTCCTCCTCCTCTTCCTCCTCCTCTTCTTCCTCCTCCTCTTCCTTCGCATCCTCGTCCTCCTATAGGGCGATTAAGTTAGCAGCCAAACTCATAAGAATGTCGGGTTGCTAAAGGCAACCAACAACATATTTATAAGTGGGCTAAGCGTTTAGGTCCAGGACAACGGAAAGAGATCACAGTCAAAGAAGAAGAAAAAGTAGAAGAAGAGGAAGAAGAAGAAAAGGAGGAAGAAATTAATTGGCGGATGATGACGACATCAATCAGACAGTGAGATTAGGGAACCAGCGGAGACGAGGCGACGGCCGAGAACCAGCGCAGGCAGTCGGATGTTGCCGTTGCCTGCTATAGGAAGCGACGATTATTATCATCAATCGAAACAATATGATTGGGATGATGTAGACGACAACGACGACGACGACGATGATGATGATGATGATGATGATGACAATGATGATAATAACAATCATTCTCTGCAGACCGCCCCTACCTCCTCCTCCTCCTCCTCCTCCTCCTCCTCCTCCTCCTCCTCCTCCTCCTCCTCCTCCTCCTCCTCCTCCTCCTCCTGCTCCTGCTCCTGCTCCTCCTCCTCCTTCTTTCTACTCCCAAAGCGATTACCGGTTTCTTGAACTAGTCTTCACATTAGATTAGAGTAGATCACACCATATTAGATCACAGTGAGACTAGAACATATGACAAGAAATTAGATTAGACAATATGGGAATAGATTAGACAATATGGGAATAGATTAGACAATACGGGAATAGATTAGACAATACGGGAATAGATTAGACAATATAGGAATAGATTAGACAATATGGGAATAGATTAGACAATATGTGAATAGCTTAGACAACATGGGAATAGATTAGACAATATGGGAATAGATTAGACATTATGGGAATAGATTAGACAATATGGAAATAGATTAGACAATATGGGAATAGATTAGACAATATGGAAATAGATTAGACAGTATGGGAATAAATAAGAGAGTATGGGAATAGATTAGACAGTATGGGAATAGATTAGACAATATGGGAATAGATTAGACAATATGGGATGAGATTAGACAATATGGGAATAAATAAGACAATATGGGAATAGATTAGACAATATGGGAATAGATTAGACAATATGGGATGAGATTAGATAATATGGGAATAGATTAGACAGTATGGGAATAGATTAGACAATATGGGAATAGATTAGACATAGTGAAATAGATTAGACAATATGGAAATAGATTAGACAATATGGGAATAAATAAGACAATTTGGGAATAGATTAGACAATATGGGAATAGATTAGACAATATGGGAATAGATTAGACAATATGGAAATAGATTAGACAATATGGGAATAAATAAGACAATTTGGGAATAGATTAGACAATATGGGAATAGATTAGACAATATGGGAATAGATAAGACAATATGGGAATAGATTAGACAATATGGGAATAGATTAGACAATATGGGAATAGATTAGACAATTTGGGAATAGATTAGACAATATGGGAATAGATTAGACAATATGGGAATAGATTAGACAATATGGAAATAGATTAGACAATATGGGAATAAATAAGACAATTTGGGAATAGATTAGACAATATGGGAATAGATTAGACAATATGGGAATAGATAAGACAATATGGGAATAGATTAGACAATATGGGAATAGATTAGACAATATGGGAATAGATTAGACAATTTGGGAATAGATTAGACAATATGGGAATAGATTAGACAATATGGGAATAGATTAGATTAGAGGGACGGATCCTGTGATTAATCTTGTGACCGAGTGAATCATATGCGATCCATTCATTCAACTTCGAACATTCAGACGACCAACTGAATAGCAAAAAGAAATAACAGTCAACAAAACCTGTATTAATGCGACGAAAAAAACTCAGACGTAATCCGGACCCTTCCCACCGTACCTTCCCTTCCCTCTCTCCATCTCTTTCGCTCTCTCCCCGTCCGTACGTCCTTCTCTCCCTCTGTTTGTCCGTCCCTCAGTTCCTGCGTCTCTTCCTCTTTCCTCCCGTCCGTTCATTTCTTCTTCCCTCCATCCGTCCCTCTATTCGTCCCATTGTACCATCCTCCCTCCGTCCTTCCATGTGTACGTTCCTCTTTCCTTCCGTCTGTGCGTCTCCCTCCTTCCCTCTGACCGTCTCTGCGTCGGACTGAGCACGGCGGATTGATACGTCGCTGTGTCTAATGTCTATTTATATGACTCGGATTTATACGCTGTGCAATGCGGCGGAAGAGGAATTGTGGGCAGCGCTTCCGCTTGACGAAATACGCAAAAGTGAGAAGGGATTCGAAACTGGAATGTGCGGCGTTATTAATGATATAGCGCCGCCAGAAGGGATGGGGTGAAGGAGGGAGGAATAAGTTGGTTATTAGTTCTAATCGGTCCTTGATTTACTTGTTTCTCAACTGCAGGGCTCTTATATTGACCATATCTATACTCGATGTCTTCTCTTGTTCAAAAGAGAAATGACTCTGATGATTAGAATGATTCCACGTCATTCCAAAGACTGTTCTAATTTCACGGCTGTGTTTCTGTGAGAATAAGAAGAGCCAGTTGGAAGAAGGCAGAGAGATTCGATCCACGTGCAGAGACGAAGAACGCCTCTGTTGGACGGACTACAGGTGTAAGGGATGCAGAGGAATCATTGCGGTTTCTCTATCTGGCTTTCATATGTACCACTGATGATAGTAATCAGCATCCAATTATTAGGTCGATTGTCAATCATCATCATCATCATCATCATCATCATCATCATCATCATCATCATCATCATCATCATCATCATCATCATCATCATCATCATCATCATCATCATCATCATAATCATCATCATCATCATCATCATCATCATCATCATCATCATCATCATCATCATCATCATCATCATCATCATCATCATAATCATCATCATCATCATCATCATCATCATCATCATCATCATCATCATCATCATAATCATCATCATCATCATCATCATCATCATCATCATCATCATCATCATCATAATCGTCATCATCATCATCATCATCATCATCATCATCATCATCATCATCATCATCATCATCATCATCATCATCATCATCATCATCATCATCATCATCATCATCATCATCATCATCATCATCATCATCATCATCATCATCATCATCATCATCATCATCATCATCATCATCATCATCATCATCATCATCATCATCATCATCATCATCATCATCATCATCATCATCATCATCATCATCATCATCATCATCATCATCATCATCATCATCATCATCATCATAATCATCATCATCATCATCATCATCATCATCATCATCATCATCATCATCATCATCATCATCATCATCATAATCATCATCATCATCATCATCATCATCATCATCATAATCATCATCATCATCATCATCATCATCATCATCATCATCATCATCATCATCATCATCATCATCATAATCATCATCATCATCATCATCATCATCATCATCATCATCATCATCATCATCATCATCATCATCATCATCATCATCATCATCATCATCATCATCATCATCATCATCATAATCATCATCATCATCATCATCATCATCATCATCATAATCATCATCATCATCATCATCATCATCATCATCATCATCATCATCATCATCATCATCATCATCATCATCATCATCATCATCATCATCATCATCATCATCATCATCATCATCATCATCATCATCATCATCATCATCATCATCATCATCATCATCATCATCATCATCATCAATCCTCCTACTCCTCCTCCTTCTCCTCCTCTTCCTCTTCCTCCTCCTTCTCCTTCTCTTTCTCTTTCTCTTTCTCCTCCTCCTCCTCGTCTTCTTCGTCCTCGTCCTCCTTCTCCTACTCTTCCTTCTCTTCATCATCATCATCAGCATCGTTCACAATCACATAAATAGCTCCACATATAGTCGTAAACAAAGGTAAAAGAACTGTCCACTTTCCTCTTAAATAAACGAATATTGATTGATTGATTGATCTGTGGCATTCGACGCAATTGATCAGGACAGAACCCTTTATCGATTGGTCTTTTCAGTTCTGCTCTTACCTACACCTGAATCTTTACCAGTTCTTATCAGTCAACTCATTTCAGCAACGCTGTCTTGAACGTTCAACGAGGTTCTGTTCGACCCACTTCTGCTTTAGCCATACACTATCAACGATGCCACTCAGATCACGAAGTATTTTCTGACAGCACTCGAGTATAGACAACCATTTATACGCAGCTGATACACAACGTTCGTCATTTCCTTCGACACTTTCATCGGATAATCCGCTCCTCTCCAACTGCTTTCGTCTGTTTTCACTTATATACAGACTTTGATGGTTAGTAATAAATTTCTTCTTCTGAGACCAGATTCCTTCTCCTTGTACATGTCAACACTCAAGATATTGATTGGCTTAAATCTAGATCAACAGCCGGTTGATTACAATAAATGCACAAGCTGGCATTTACTCAACTAATATAAATAGTTGTTTATTCCACCAGGTTTTCCTCCATGTTCTGACCTTTGCAAATCAGTTGACTTTCACACGAAGGACATTCGAAAAATCAGAAAAAAAATCAGAAATCTGATCTGCCTAATGCTGTTTTAGTCTCATTGGCTAATGCTTTGGTTCCAGCCAACTTGACCACTGCAAACCACTTCTCATTGGTACATGGATAACGAAGAGAGATTTGCACAAACACCCAACCAGAGCCGTAAGAGACCCTTACTGTTGAGAATTTAGCAGCAAATTACACTTTTCACGACTGGATTGTTGCTTGAAGGGCAACCAGCGCAGGCTGCCTTTCGAGAAAGAATCCAGTTGACAAAAGCTGTGTCTTATAATAGTTCATAAAGTATGACATTTAAATTCGCCTACGTATCTCTTTTCGATGTTCATCCCTCATACAAACGAATGTTGCAATTGATGAATGGACGCCGTGACTCTTACTACGTCTCGAGTCTATACGAGGACAAATGTTGTGTCGTTGTGTCTCTCATACGGCGCTCTCCGTTGCTCGTCCAAGGCTTTCGAATTTACTTCTATTCGCTCTGTCAATTCTTTGAATCTCGACTTATATCTTGCGCATTATGATAACGGCTTTATTGGAATCATACGATTACGATTACTGCTATAATTACTGGGTTCATCCACGAAAGACATTTTCCAGATAGCATCAGGAACAGTCAGTTTGCAGCACTCTGGCCTACAACAGATGATCATTTGTGATCTTTCTAGGACAAAGTCTAACCATGCATCGACTATCATGGACAGCCCCCACCCACTCTGCGGTCGATGGATGCAAATGTTGCTACTGATGATGATGACCATGATGATAATGATGATGAGCACATGCTCAGGAAATTTTGTGGGGGCAAAATTATGGTAGGGGGAATTTTGTAGGGGGAGCTATATGACGTTTTTGCATAGAATGGCTATTCATGAACACAACACGCGACAACTTTTAAAATAAATAATGGTCAAGGACTTTACCTAAATAATTAAGTGTTATTTCGCGTTGAAAATTGGGACTGTTGTAATAATCAGAAAGTTTTGTAAAATATTTACAAAATCCAGGGGGCAAATTGCCCCCTTTACCCCTCCGGACGCCCATGCTCACAGATTACGACTCAAAAAGCACATCATTGGGTTTTTTCGCTATCACTTATGTAAGTAAGTTGCGACTGTGTTTCAAGCGAAATCAAATGAAGAGACGAAAGAATCGCTGGAGCTGAAGGACAAAAGACTCAACGGATGGCCATTGGTCATTGGTCATCACGTGACGACGACGGAGATTGAATGAAAGCAAGAAGAAGAAATTGGTAATTAAAGAGACGTTTAAGACGAATGCACCTGACGCACTCATTCCCCATTCACTCCTCTGTTCTTCCTCTTCATTGCGCTTTATCCCCAACCACTGCTTCTGCTTTCCCTTGGCCATGATCCCCTCTCACTTCCCTCTTGTCCCTTGGAGCTCTGTCTCCTCTGAGACCTCACGTAGCTTCTTTTGCAAATGGCTGTTGATATAAAATACAATGCAGAAACATCAGAAGCAATTCTTCAAAGCTCCACATTCTGGAGGAATACAGTGGACGCTTTCGGATAACTGTGCATCCACAAACATTAACCCTCGTCCTCCTCGTCGTCCTCCTCTTTCTCCTCCTCCTCTTTCTCCTCCTCTTCCTCTTTCTCCTCCTCCTCCTCCTCCTCCTCCTCCTCCCCCTCCTCCTCCTCCTCCTCGTCTCTTGAAATTTGTGGTAAGCAGAGGTTAAGACGAGAAAGTGAGAGAGAGAGAGAGAGAGAGAGAGAGAGAGAGAGAGAGAGAGAGAGAGAGAGAGTGTGTGTGTGTGTATGCGAGTGAGAGAGAGTGTGTGAGAGAGAGTTAAGGAGAATGAGAGACAGACAGACACACAGACAGACAGACAGAGACAGAGACAGAGTAAAAAGATATTCATAAATAAAAAATATAAATATGTAGAGAGAGAGTTAAGGAGACGGAGAGAGAGAGAGAGAGAGAGAGAGAGAGAGAGAGAGAGAGAGAGGAGAGAGAGAGAGAGAGAGAGAGTTAAAGAGAGTCAGAGAGGGATTTAAAGAGATAGAGAGACAGAGAGAGAAAGAGAAAGAGTTAAAGAGAGAGAGTTAAATGAAGAGAGAGAAAGAAACAGAGAAAGGGAGAGAGAAAGAGAGAGAGAGAGAGAGAGAGAGAGAGAGAGAGAGAGAGAGAGAGAGAGAGAGAGGGACGGAGGAGGAGGAGGAAGGAACGGAGGGAGGGAGGGAGAGAGGAGAGGGAGAGAAGGAGCTAAAGAGAGATACAAGATAGAGAGAGAAAGAGAAGGAGAAAGAAAGTTAAAAAGAGATAAAGAGAGACTTAAAAGGAGGAATTTAAAGAGCGAGAGACAGAGAGAGAGACAGAGACAGAGAGACAGAGACAGGGAGACAGAAACAGATAGACAGAGACAGAGACAGAGAGAGACAGAGAGACAGGCAGAGAGAGAGAGGGAGGGAGGTGTAATTATCCTAAAGCTTTTCATCGTCATTTATTCTCTTGTCATTAGATCTATTGTTCTAAACAGTCATTGTGCGCTGTGGACAAAATGCTTCGTCTTCTCAACAGGCTTTACTTCGAATGCATAGCAATCCAGACAAGACGAGGATCGTACCTCGATGTATTCTAACTGATTTCTTATCAGATCTCTCTGTCTTTCTGTCTCTCTGTCTTTGTCTCTGTCTGTCTGTCTGTCTCTCTCTCTGTCTCTGTCTCTCTGTCTCTGTCTCTCTGTCTCTCTCTCTAGCTCCCTGTCCATCTGCTTCTTTTCTCCATAAAGGCCATATTGTTCATACAAATATGTAGAAGTTGTCTCTCCTTGTTTGTGGAATGCATGAAAATGTAAACTGTAAACTGGGACTGGTGACTGTAATTGTCACTGCAATCACCAATTTCCAGATAGCGCCTCTTCGAGAGAAACAGAGACTCTCTTGAGTCTCTTGACCTAACGACGGAAAACCAGGATCAAATAAAAAATGGTTTTCAAGTGCTTATGGAATAGAGGTAAAGAAAGACCGAGAAGCTCATGTCTTAAGAGGCTATAGATAACCTATTCCAGAAAGTTGGACCAATCACAGCAAAAACCTCTGTGCTGTATAATTGTGGAAGTTCTGGTTGATGGAACAACCAGGTTACTGTGTGCAGAACAGCGATTAATGGCCAGGAATAAATTAGGAACTAGTTTGAAAGACGAGACTTCTTGGGATAGGAATGTCTCATTAACTTGACGGCCACGTGTTCCATCTGATGTCTTATCAGAGATCGTCCAATCCTGTTCCACAGCACCGGATATGAGAGCAGTTGAAGAATAATACAGGCCATCGAAGGGTCAAGGTATGATTCTCGTCTTGTGTGAATCGCTGTGCATTCGAAGCGAAGTCCATCAGTCGCACTTACGTCACACTCTCCCTCCTCTGCCCCCTCCCCTCCTCTCCCCCATATATATAAGACGGAGATGGGGAACAGTTTGCGATGAAATCCTGTTAATGTTCAGCGAGAGGAGCCGAGCTCTGCTTCGATATCAGGTCAGAAGTGGAAGAGAGAGAAGCCGTAAGGATGATCGAAGAGAGAGAGAGAGAGAGACGTCCTGCGCCAGACGAGCATTGGCTTCGATGACGGACCACAGAGTTGTCTAGGGTTGCCTCAGGGTTGCCTCAGGGTTGCCTCAGGGTTGCCTCTACCTTAGACGGCTGCACAGAAATCCAATTTGTCTGTTATCATACACAGCTGGCCAACGAAGAATATATGAGGACGATGAAGAACATATAGCGACTGATGGCTTTCGTATCAGTCTCCCAGGCAATGCGCATCACCGCTCCTTCCGTATCAAGGGAAATGAAGCAGAAGCAGCGAGGCTGTGATTGCCTGCAAGTGATGATCAGCTCATCATCCACTCATCATCATTAAGCCATCTGTCCCCTTGACGACGAGATTAGCTGATCAAAACAACGAGACAGACAGACACACGGACACACAGACACACAGACAGACACACAGACAGACCCACAGACAGACACCGATTCCTTCTTGTGATGGAGGATTATTTGGTTGTCAGGTCTGATTGTATCCGCAACTGGTCTACAGGTAAAACCATTCTAATACCTGTCTTGTGCAAAATCCGAATAATCGCGTGGACTTCTATGGAGCCCCTGTTCAATCACCTGAGACAACAGGTGGCACTTCAAAGCCACAGACGCCAAATGGAACTAAAGTAGGGCAAGTGAAATAGTAAACTGTAAGAGATGGCGATGAGGAGAGAAACAACCGTCAAAGGCAACATCGTATTTCATCCAGGGTAGTTTGCAATGTTCAGCGTTGCTTTGACATATCCTATCGCATGGATTGCTTTACAAAATGTCAAGCAGCAAAGCCACTGAAACCCAAAACCCCGAATTAGCTGCCGACGTAACAGTCATAGTCCGGTTCCAGGAGTAAGACATGGAACAATTATCCAGCGGAAGCAGCGAGGGAAAGATACCAGTAATTACGTTCAAGGTATCGCATATAATTAGTCTCCAGGAGCTGTTACATGATTGTCATCGAAATATTGAGGGGGAGAGAGGGAGGGAGACAGACAGACAGACAGACAGACAGAGAGACGGACAGACAGAGAGACAGAGAGACAGAGAGGGTGTAAGCCATCGGATCTCTTTGTTCTTTTTTTCACTTTGGATTCATATAAAGAAATGATCAGAGCATATCCCTGACTCCATCTTTGGATACTTCGCGGCTATTCTCGGATGATGATGTTGTCTTCAGCATGGACCTCGTTGCTCTCATACCGATGATGATTGCAATAAGATAAGTTGTCATCTCCAGGGAGGCCCTGGAGATGACAACTCCTCCCTATCTCTCCACCTGTCTCTTCCTCTCTCAATCTCACTCTCTCTCTCGCTCTGTCCCGTTCTCAGAGGAAGACAGAAAGACACAAACACAAACAGAATAAGAGAGAGAGAGAGAGAGAGAGAGAGAGAGAGAGAGAGAGAGAGAGAGAGAGAGAGAGAGAGAGAGAGAGAGAGAGAGAGAGAGAGAGAGAGAGAGAGAGAGAGAGAGAGAGAGAGAGAGATATTTGGACGGATGAGTCAACGGTAGACATGAGTTCTTAAGAAAGAGCAGACGAATAAAACCGGATACAGACAACGACTGATGTACCATCCACCGCTCTTCTCTTCTCTTCTCTTCTCTTCTCTTGTTTAGCCAGCAAACAGGCAATCTCTGTTTCCGACAGAAATAATAGAAATAGTCATTACATGAAATTCTCTCTCTTTCTATTCTCTCTCTCTCTCTGTCTCTCTCTCTCTGTCTCTCTCCGTCTCTCTCTGTCTCTCTCTGTGTCTCTCTCTCTGCCTCTCTGTCTCTCTGTCTCTCTCTGTCTCTCTCTATTTCCTTCTGCCTCAGATCGAAGGAAACTCTAGACACACAGAACAATCTCCAGCCTATTAAGACGACCAACAGCGTCGACCACACGAGTTTATGCAGAGTATAGAGAGAGATAAAGTTTCGACGGTTGATTCTCGCCCTACGAAAGACTCGTTTCAGCCATCAAACTCACTATTAGTGACATATATACCACGCACCTATACATACAAGTATACATGCAAGTATACATGCAAGTATATATAAGTCTGTCTATGCAGAAGTAGGTATTAATGGTGTGACACTCAGCGCTATGTGGCCGAGGATGGATGGATATGAGAGAGAGTTCATGCATTAGGAATGTTACGAACTGTTCATCGTTACAAGGCATTTCTTAGATCAGAAGCGCTGGAACGGGGGTGGTGGTGTTGACCCCCAGTGCATTGCGGGAGGGTGGGGGGGTGGGTGTTGACCCCCAGTGCATTGCGGGAGGGTGGTGAGGGAGCCTCCTTAACTCCTCCTGTGGCATGGGCGATCGTAAAACAACGGAGCTGTACAAGGCAGAGGAGTAAAGGAATCCGAGAGGAGAGAAGGAAGCATAAAAGAGCATTAACAATGCTGCAATACTACGCTGGACATCATAATGACTATGATGATGATGATGATGATGATTTTGGTGATGATGAAGACGACGACGATGATGACGATGATGTTGATGATGATGACGATACATTAACCGTCATCGTCATGATCACTATAATAATCATAATGATTATATTCAGGATATTATACTCTTTTTATTAGGAATTTTGAGCCTAAATTCCAGTCTGATATTCATTTACAGCAAGACACACAGACAGACAGACAGACAGACAGACAGACAGACAGACCGATCAAGGCTTTCCGAGAATTAGACAAAGGCTGTGTTGTAACGCCGTTTGAGAAGACTGGGTCAGCAAGACAGGGATACACAAAGAACAGAGAGATAGATATAGGGAGAGATAGAGACAGAGAGACAGAGACAGACACAGACACAGAGACACAGAGAAAGCGCAGAGAGAGCGAGAGAGACACCCACACAAAGATAGTGAGATCAACAGACAGACAGAGATGTAGAGCGAGACGCAGACAGACTGGAAGAAGTGAGATGTTGATAGGGAGGACTTGTTTTCGCAGATGAAGAAGAGCAGAGGATAAGGAAAGTAAGAGAGAGAAAGAGACAAACAATTGTTCATCTGTTCTTAGTATGTTCTTCTGTTCGTCTGTTCTTCTGTTCGACCGACTAACAACGAAGATAAACAACATTGTTCTCCTCCTCCTTCTCTTCCTCCTCCTCTTCCTCTTCCTCCTCTTCCTCTTCCTCATCCTCCTCCTCTTCCTCCTCCTCTTCCTCCTCTTCCTCCTCCTCCTCGTTCTCCTCCTCTGCCAATGACCAAAGAGAGATGAACTTGCGACAGGAATCATCCGAGCAATCGACAAATTGGTTCGGCGCCATTCTATTAGAAAGACTCGTATGTCTTAACTAGAGCAACAGAAAGACACAGAGACACAAAGAGACACGGAGGCAGACGGACAAAGACAGGAAGAGGCAGAGAAATAAAGAAACAGACAGACACATAGAGAATGATTTTGGTTTGAGGAGATCTGCGTCGTCGGATGGTTAGCGGAAGATAGGAGACACAGATGGGTCGACGCCAGAAGAGGTCTATCTGGAGCGCCACTGAATACGAGTTTAAGACAGAGAGCCAGTTCAACTAGGTAGGAAGAAGAGGATGAGAAGGAGGATTTTGAAGAAGGGGACGAGAAGGAATGATAGGAAGAAGGTAGATAAGAGAAGGAGGAGGAGGATTAAGATGGAGAGGAAGAGGAGGACAGGAGACAAGATTTATCATTTAGCACTCATGTAAGTCGTAGTGTAAACTTCCTCCTCTTCTTCTTCCTCCTCTTCTTCCTCCTCCTCCTACTCTTCCTCCTGCTCTGCATCTTCCTGCCGAGAGAGAGAGAGAGAGAGAGAGAGAGAGAGAGAGAGAGAGAGAGAGAGAGAGAGAGAGAGAGAGAGAGAGAGAGAGAGAGAGAGAGAGAGAGAGAGACGTATCATGAGAAAGTTGTTTGAAGGCAGTTCATTCATTCTTCCATTAGCCGACGACCGCCAAAGGCTCTCAGTCGGACGAGAGCGACCAGAGTAAAGAATGTAAGCAACGCTGATAGACTACTTGTCGTTGAATTATGCTTCGTTGGTATTCTGGTTATCTTTAACGAAGAACTCTCACTACACACAGACACAGAGCAGCTCTGAGATCCAGCGGAACAGCCGAGCCCTCATCCCATCACAACGCAAGAAATGTTCCAAATAAGAAATTCAGAAGAATCAAAAGAAGTTTTTCCTTTGATATTTTACACTTCAACATGTGACCTGTAAAGAGAGAGAGAGAGAGAGAGAGAGAGAGAGAGAGAGAGAGAGAGAGAGAGACAGACAGACAGACAGACAGACAGACAGACAGACAGACAGACAGACAGACAGACAGACAGACAGACAGACAGACAGACAGACAGACAGACAGACAGACAGACAGACAGACATAGAACCAGGCAGAGAGCGACAGAGACTTTCTCCTAAAGATCTCATAATATCTGCAGTTCTTATTTGCTATGTTAATATAAATGCAGACGTTTTCACTATGTTGATCGTAAGTGACCTTGACCATGGTCAGTTTTCAATGAACTGATCGGGTGAAATCCTTGACCACAGCTGCCCGTTTGAATGAGTGCCACGCCATTTAGTGTCAATGGGACACTGTCTTCTCCATCCATAACAGGCTGTAAAATAGTTTTTCATCTTCATCATACAGTTGAACGGTGCCATTAATGAGGTCAGCATTTGTCTTAGAAAAACGTCATTGTTACTCTATGGCCTCAAAAATGATATCCTACGTCGCTAAAAATATTCCCAACAATAGAAAACTAGAGATTCCAAGTTGTAAAATAGAATTCCGTTGCTCTTTGGATGTTTCTTTAATCCGACAAACAGTTAACCATTGAACAGTAAGGCAAAAGAGAAGAAGGACAGGTGTTAAAACCTTCACGTCACTTGTTCTATCAGTAATTCATCGCCAGGATATCGATCGATCGATCTATTATTCTTCTATTTCACATAATTCTACCTGTGTTCCTCCTCGTCTCCTTAACTTCAATTCTCGTCCTCATTTCTTACATTAATTCTCTCTTCCATATCTTACATTCAGTCTCCTACTAATTTCTCACATGTATATGTTACCAGCAAGTTGTAAAATCAGGGATTTTGTAAAATGCCTGAAATTTTTAGCAATTTGTAAAATCCCTAATTCACTAAGGCACTTTACAAAATCCCGGAAAAAAAGGGATTTTGTAAAATTATGACGAAAATTTGAGATTGCCTGAAAGAAAATGACGAACATAACCGAAGTTCATTATGCACACAAGGCCTATTTTCAAAGGATTAACATTTTTAGATGGTATTATATCTTAAGTTCAGTTCTCGAAGGCTACATGAGTGTTTGTTTTCACACGATATACTAGAATGACATCAATTGTTGCACCTGACCTTCCCCTTGAACATTTGAACCTATCTGTCTTGCAGTGACCAGTCTCTGAACAGTTACACTTCAGAAATCCTTGTCCACCACATTTGGACTCAAATTGAACAGCACTTCGGAGTCCTATTACCTGCTCTGTTGAAACGTCATTGTTAGTTAGTAGCGTGTGGGAACACAATTCAAATTGATTACGGGAGTATTTCCTGGTCAACATTCCGGCCCTTACAACGATGCGAGAGAGGTCGTGGTTGTCACTCTCAAAACAACACCCATTGTGTTTTGAGGATCTCCCCGTCCTCTGTCAACGAGGGTATAGGTATGGTAACATTGTCTCCTGGGTTTGCATCAACGTTTATCACTTGGCTACGCTATACCATACGCTACGCCTCATCAACCATGGCATCCCGAGCTCACTTAAGTTGTGCTTGAATTGTTACATGATTCTGTTCAAGTGCCGAACTATTATCGCACTCAACCTCGTCCACAACATCTTCAACCAAAACAAGATGGTTGTCGACTGTCTGCTGTTCCGATGTATCCTGACCTGATTCATCGGTGACTGCTAACTCTGTTGATGTACCAAGACCTGATTGGTTGTTGTCCACTGTTGTGGTTGAGGTACCTGGATGGGTCTGAGGATGTGGTCGGGGTACCTGGATGGGTTGTTGTCTGAGGATGTGGTCGGGTACCTGGATGGGTTGTTGTCTGAGGATGTGGTCGAGGTACCTGGATGGGTTGTTGTCTGAGGATGTGGTCGGGTACCTGGACCTGTCGGGTTGTCATTTGCTGATGTTTGTATATTGAAAGTTGTAAATATAAGGAAATTGACATTCGCCGGATTGTTACTTGATTTGTGCAACTTCAAAGATGAAGTTGTCGAACCGGATTGTTAATTAATTTGTGATGTATCAACAACTTCAATTATTCTGCAACTTCAAGAGTGCACTGAACGCTGTAAGACAAATAGGTGCAAATGTTTCAAAGGGAAAGTCCAGTGCAACAGTTGATGGAAAACTTCGATTATGTTCGTCATTTTCCTTTAGGGCAATCTGTCAAATTTTCGTCATCAGATTTCTGGGATTTTACAAAATCCCTGGTTTTCAAGTGTCTGAGTGAATTAGGGATTTTACAAATTGCCTAAAAATTTGAGGCATTTTACAAAATCCCTGATTTTACAACTTGCCTGTAACATACATATATATTCTTCCTCAAATATTGCACTAATTTTTCTCCCCACTCTTATATAAATTCTCTCAATTTATCACAAGTATTCGCCATCTCCATATCTCATATTTCATCTCCTTGTCATCTCTTAAATTGGTGTGTTCTTGTATTATTCTGCCTCCCATTGTTGCACTTAGTCACCTTCCCAGTTCCGGAAACCCTCTTTCTTCTCCACCCATCATCCTCTAATCCTTGACGTCGTTCAGTCTGGCACTGTTCCAGGACACTTCATTTCCACTTCACTGGTCGTCACTCTCCACTGATCGCTACTCCCATTTATCTGACCTTCTGACCTCTCGTCTTCAGTCAAGCGAGTCCTAAACGGATTCAGTCGATGATTTTGTCGACAGTTGACGACGTTTAAACTCAGTTGTTCTATTGACACGATATGCATACGAGTTTCAAATGAGGTTTTGGCTGAGTTACCCTCTGTCTTGATGTCTGCCTGTCTGTCTTTCGGTCTGTCTGTCTTTCGGTCTGTCTGTCTTTCGGTCTGTCTTTCTGTATGTCTGTCTGTCTCACTGTCGTACGTACACTCTCCGTCGTTTCGGTGTGCTGCGTTGAGGTTCGTGGTTGAGTCTGTTCTCACGCCGTGCGTCGCAAGGAGAGGGAATTATGGTTGAGACGGTTGAGACGTTGAAGATGGGGTGAGAGGAAGATGAAGACGAAGATGGGGTTATGTACGATGCCAATCGAGTTTGAAGATGCGGAGGAAGGTGCGCTTGAACTGTAGATTGGCGAAGGCATAGCAGAAGGGGTTGATGGGACTGTTGAGGTAGCAGAGCCAGTAGGAGATGTCGTAGAGAACAGGCCAGACACACGAGGGACAGAATCCGATGATCATTGATAGGACATGCCAAGGAGTCCAACACAGAACGAAAGCACCGAGAATAATCGTTATTGTTCGCAAGGCCTTCATCGCTCGGTCCTCACTCTTGCTCGTCTTCGAACTCCCAGCTGCAGGACCAACAGCGTCACCAGGGCAACGACGACGACGACCACCACCACCATCAGCAGCAGCAGCAGCAGCAGATGCGGGATAACTCCTGCCATCCGACGACGATAACGATTCCGTCCGAGCGAGAAATCTCTGACGAACACTCTCGAACCAACGCAACGTCGCAGAGAAACTCAACTGCCTCCGTGTCTCTCCTCCTCCTTCTCCTCTTCCTCGTCTTCCTCCTCCTCCTGCTGTTTGTCCCTCTGCCTCCGTCTTCAGACCGACTGCTTCGCTCGTCATTATGACGTCATCTTGAGCGCTGACGCATGCGTATGTGTTGTTGGCGGCGCCTTTCCTGCGCAGACAACCGGAAGTGAATCGGTTGCTATGGCGATGGCTTTTATCGTTCAGCTGCAGGTGGTTCCGGTTCATTGCGTTCAGAGTCGTCATCGTCGACGGCGTCCGTCGTTTCTTTCGGCTGCTGAGTCTGTCGTGAGATGCATCTTCGGTCGAGTGCATCATCGTTTCATCTGGCATTTCTTGCTGCTGATGCAGGAACGATCGACGGATCCAGACAGGAGACGACTGGATTGATGATGAGTCACGGTTCGTTTCATCGGCGTCATTGGACCGTGTCCTCAGCAGCCAGACGTTGTCGGTCGACTGGTTGGAGTTCGTGTCAAGGTCGTTCTGACGGACGTCATCATCGCCTCTGGCCGCAGACGGTTCCAGAAGGACCGAACTCAGAGTAGAACCGATGACGATGATCTCTTCGTTCAACCGACTGATCCTCTGCATCTTCCGTCCGAACTGAAGCAGATCCGGATGCAGGGCACTGCTCCTCAGCTCCTGTTGCTGCAACGGAAGCGCTGTCTTGGGATCGGGTGCTACAGACGACGTCGTTTCCGTGGCAACGCCGTTCGAATCCGGATACGGAGGCAGGATGGCATCATCGGTGGTCGCTGTCTTCCGGATGCGGTCGTTAGCATCGGTCGTTGACGATCGACTGAACTTGAGAGGAGGAGGAGACTGTTTGTCATCTGAGTCGGACGAGAAAGCTGGACTACTTGAACGCTCTTCAGGATTAACGTCTTCTTCTTCTTGCTTCTTCTGTCGCAGTCGACCTGATTCCGCTTCTGCTGCTGTGTGGTTGTCGGCAACTTCGTCCTCGACACACCCGACGGAGCCAATCGGATGACGCACCCGATCGGTGATGGGAACGCCGGAACTGACTCGGTCCGCTTGAGTGACCTGCGTTTGCTGCTGCTGCTGTTGCTTGGACATTGAGATGCCGATCTTCGTCATCGCTTGACCAGCGACGGACACAAGGGTCGTCGTCTGGCGATGTTTATGCTCAGATCGACGCTGCAACCGAAGAGCCACTCGATAGATCCCAGTGTAGAGAGCGCACATGACGATGAGAGTGATCCAGAAGTACCCGACCTGAAGGACAGCGTTGAAGACTGCGCTCTCCATGTACTGGACGTAGCACTTGCCTTCGGGAACCGTTCTCTCCCGCACGAAGTACTGCCAGCCGAAGATCGACGTGAAGAAGACAAGGACGGGAATCGTCCACGTGATGCAAATGATGACAAGTACCTTGCGCTCCGTTCGCCAGTTGCGGTACTTGGCGGGAACGATGACGGAGCAGAAGCGGTCGACGGTGATGCAGAAGACGGTGTAGATGGAGCAGAGGCAGACGGTGTAGTCGATGGACAGCCAGAGGTCGCAGAGCTTCTCTCCCAGAGGCCAGTACTGTCCCGCCAAGAGGTAGACGGTGTAGAACGGCATTGAGACGGATCCAATGAGAAGGTCGCTGACTGCGAGGGACGCGATGAAGTAATTGGTCGGTTGACGGATCGATCTCTCGAGGATAAAGGAGAGGATGACGACCAGGTTGCCGAGGATGGTGATGAGGCTCGTCGTTCCAGCCACCAGACCAAGCACCGCCATCTGGACCGTCGTAAAGGCTGGACTGGTGGCGTTGGGGGGAGTGGCAGCAGAAGACATTGAATCGTTCGACCAGACAGACCCAGGTTGTGATGTCGTCACGTGGTACATGTAGACAGACGACACGTGATCCAGACTAACGGAAGATGACGTCAACGATGACGTCATCTCTGACGTCGACTGCGTGGCGTAGTTTGCAACGTCGCTGACGTTTCTGAAGTTGGACTGCATGGCTGGACGTATGCTTAAGTGTCTGTATATGTTTGTCTGTTTGAATGTGTGTATATGTCTATGAATCAACAGATCTCTTCACTTGGACTCATCAGTTAAATCAGTTTCTGTACGGTTGACCTGAGGGGGAGGGAGGGGCCTGACCTTTTGGATACGACTTCTGTCCTTTCCTTGTTATCCACTGAATATATCCAATTGAAACTCATTTGATTAGAAATCTCTTCACTCATTTTTCTCGCATAACTGTCTAACGATTCGGTTTTCCTTAAGAAAGAACTGCTGCTTGTATTTCGAAATAGTTTCCACACTTAGAATGATCTTTTGTAATGGTTTCCATCCGATAAGTCATCGTATGTCTTCTCTTGTGTTCAAATGATCGCGAGAGGATGTTACCTGATGACGGGAGATCTCGATAAACCTCCGATACGAGGATGCAACCCACAAAGAGACGATGCGAATTTCGACACTGTAGTGTAAGTCCCAGGCCTGGATAAAGGGGAGGGCGCCGTCAACACCCTGCCAGCCACAAGGTGTCATTAAACACCACTTCTACACCCACCTGTCGCAATTACAGAGACGGTTAAACG
>OY744608.1:70968954-70981454 GCA_963556255.1 Allolobophora icterica
GGTCGATCGGTCTATTCCCCCCACCCCTTCGATTGCACCAGTAGCACTGTGCGCCAGTCAGATCTACCTCTGCCCTCGGCCAAGGCCTAATAAATGGCCTCGGAAAGAAATCTCCTTCTTCTTCCCTCAATACCCTTCACTCCCCTCCTCTTCGTCTTTTTCTCCTCTTCCTCCTACTCCTCTTCCTCCTCCTCCTCTTCATCTTCCTCCTCTTCATCTTCCTCCTCTTCCTCCTCTTCCTCCTCTTCATCTTCCTCTTCCTCCTCTTCCTCTTCCTCTTCTTCCTCCTCTTCTTCGTTTTCTTCCACCTTCTCTTACTTCTATTCATCATCAGATCAGCGAAGGATAAATACTTGAAAATTCTGCCTGAGTTTATCCGTTGGAAATATATTAAGAGCTTCATGGTTCAAGAAAGCGAGCACGGATCCATGTAAGGAAGGAAGGCAGGAAGGGAGTAAGGAAGAAAGAAAGAAAAAAAGAAAGAAAGAAAGAAAGAAAGAAAGAAAGAAAAAGAAAGAAAGAAAGAAAGGGAGAAAAGAAGAAGAAAAGAGTTTGAGAAAGCTGCTTTTAGGGGTTAGAATTAGTACGAATGATTTATGGATATCAAAGTCTTCAAAGACAATTCTTAGATGAGTTAAAGCAGAACTTGGAATACATAGTCAGCGACGAAACCAAATGCCATCTTTTGACGGGCTTCAGCTTTTCATGATTGCAGGAAAAGATACGACTGGGGAGACTGCACATCGTATCAGGTAGGGCCTGGGACAGTTCCAAGGAATTGGACCAGGTGCCTCATCGAACCACCACCATCTGTCAGAAGGCATCTTCATAGAGGAAAGGATGCTCAAGGCCTCAGAGTGATTGTCGACTGAGGGAGGAGTGTCATCGGCTGATGAAACTGACTTCGGGTGTCATTCATCTATTGTCTCAGATGCCGTTCTCTTCTTCGTTAGAAGGTCAGTGAATCGTTCTCACCGTTTGGCAATCTATTGCTACGGAGGAAGAGAAGAGGAAGGGCGAAGAGGAGGAGGAGAGGAAGAAAGAGGAGAAGGAAAAGTAGGAAGAGAAGAAGAAGTAGGAGGAAAAGGAGGAAAAGGTTAAATAAGAGGAGAAGAAGAAGAAGAATTAGGGGTAAGAGAAGGAAGAGGAGGAGAAGAAGGAGGAGGAGTATAAATAAATAATTATTTGTTGATGTGCGTCGTTGGATGGAGAGATGTTTGAAGCCCAGAGATGGAAGTGGGAGCAAAAGCCCTTGCAATCTTTTGACGGCGGAGGAGGAGATCCTTGTTTTCCCGTCTTTATTCACTTCCGTTGCTCCGTCCTTGTCTTCGTATCTCTGTCTGTCTGTCTGTCTGTCTGTCTGTCTGTCTGGCTGTCTGCCTCTACATTTTCCGTTTTCCAACCCTTCCACACATGCTCACTGACGCCTTTTGTCTGCAAAAATGACATCGCTGAGGACGTCAGCTGCACGCGTCAGATGGCATGACATGACATGACATAATTATGCTAATTATCCTTATCTAATAAGCCAATCTTATCTTGATGAGCTTCGTCTAAAAGCCAATTAAAATCTAAATCTGGTTAGCTAATCAGAAGCTTGAATGGTTTAAATCCAATCTTAAACGCATAACCTAATCCGCCTCAAGATAGTCTTTGGACAACAATTGAAGGGCTTGCCTCAATAACCAGGTATGTCGACATACCTGGTTTATGTGAAAAAGTATGCCAGCGTGCTTGGAATATTGTATTCTATATACCCTGCAAATTTGGTGCAAATCTGATTATTTTTGAATTGGCTTTTGGATAAACAAGTTTGTCGACATATGGTATTTAGCAGCCGGCAGCATTACTTCAGTGCAATAACCCGGTATGATAGCAAAAATTGCCGTTTTTTCTAGTAATCTTTGTATTAAAACCGGTGCAATAATCAGGTCATTTGACATACCCGGTTATTGTCTCTTACTTACTCTACAATTCACTGATTTTGCGTTATTTTTTCCTTACTGTAATGTAGCTATGATGACTAACCATTTTATTGCACGATTAATTTGTACTGTGTGCTAGTCACCATTTGGTGCAAGAATAAGGTATGTCGACTAACAGCAGGCGATGTTGGGTTATTGAGTGTCAATAACCAGGTATGAAGCAAAATGTCGTGAAAAAAACATTAAAGTTATCTTTTGCATTGCATTATGTAACAATTTCGTGAAAGACAATAACAATTCAGACGGTGTTTCAAACAGCTTGTCGATATCTCGTTAAATTGCTTAGATACAACAGTTTGAAGTGTCAAATCTTTGAAGCCATTTTCCCAAAACTCAAAATATCCGACATACCTGGTTATTGCTGCAAGCCCTTCAATTGCTGCCATTTCAATCGCAGATGCTAAGGTCAGTTTTAATTGCGCTGTGGAAGTTGATCGGAGTAGACGTTAATCCCGGCGGAAATGAAGTATCACGTGTTACAACAGGAACTGATTGACAGCGAGGAGATTATAATGAGAGGAAAAAACGTTTGGACTAATGCAAAGTGAATCCTAGAGAATGCTCTCACCTCTCACGACGACCAGATAGAAACAGCGTCTGGCTGAAACATTGGCCAAGGACTTGATTTCATACAAACCAGCAATTAGAGATAAATAAACAGCAGCTTAAGAAAGGCAGATACACTTCTAAAATTATAATAAGAAATTTATATAGCGCCACTCGCAGAGGAAACTATTCAGGTTTGCTCTCGGCGCTGACCTGTGTGATGAAAACTGTCATTAAGAAAATAAATGTAACGAATAAACAAAAGAGCGCATAGAAGAATCAGTCACAGGTGGCTTCACTGTTGTTAATTAAATTTCTCAAATTATTACTTCAGAGCCGAGTTATTGTTACGCAGGCGGCGTCAAAACTAACATAATTGCTTCATATTTTTAATATTTAATATTAAATAATTTAACACCAAATAATTAATTTTCGTCCGTTAACTGCCCCTGGTCGCCCTCAGGTTTCACTAGGCACCGGACACAACTATTACTACTCATGAGAGGAAGAAGAAGAGCAGCTCTAGTGTTTACCCCTAGTGGTGGTCACCGGTAAGAAGTGTCAGCGACTTCATTTTCTTAACCTTGGCTTATGGGGCGGGTGACCAATCGCATGCTCTTTCAACCGAGTCAACCGAGAGTCGACTTTAAAAATCTCGAAATATCTTTCAGCCTCGAAATCGCTCTGTGTGAAAAAAAAAACTTTAGATGACAACTAAAGTCACATAAAGAGATAACTAGTTTCTGGAGTATAGACATTCCGTTCGATCAATTATTTTAAGAAACAGAATTGACATTTTAAATCTCTGTCGTCCTCGGGTAAAAAGGGTTGCGAAAGTAAGGCTACATAATATGAAGACACAGATTATCATCGTTTTAAGCATAGAGCAAGTTTTGCGTTTATTTTGGTAGTTGAAGTTTCCGAGAATTGTTTTATATACAGTTGTAGATATTAGGCAATGTGGTTGGCTGAGGGTTCTGATTTTTATAAACTCTAATTTTGTTAGAATGCGATTTTTATTAAGATTCTGAAAAGCTTTAGAGTTATGCAACTTTTGAGTTGTGGAAATAGTCTACTTTTCTGTCGAGGAAGATACGCCGGCCTAGTCACTTTGTCTCAATTAATCGACAAAATCTGCATAGGCCTACATTTCGACAATGCTTGTCATTGTTTGTTAACTTGACTCTTGTTGACTCTCTGAATTGCAAAGAACTCTAGGTGACAAACAAATTCGAGATGACAAACAACTCTAGATTACAAACAACTCTAAATTATAAACAACTCTAGAATACAAACAACTCTAGATTACAAACATCTCTAGAATACAAACAACTCTAAATTATAAACAACTCTAGAATACAAACAACTCTAGATTACAAACATCTCTAGAATACAAACAACTCTAAATTACAAACAACTCTAGAATACAAACAACTCTAAATTATAAACAACTCTAGAATACAAACAACTCTAGATTACTAACAACTCTAGATTACAAACAACTCTACATTACATACAACTCTAGAATACAAACAACTCTAAATTATAAACAACTCTAGAATACAAACAACTCTAGATAACTAACAACTCTAGAATACAAACAACTCTAAATAATAAACAACTCTAGAATACAAACAACTCTAAATCACAAACAACTCTAGAATACAAACAACTCTAGATCACAAACAATTCTAAGTTACAAACAACTCTAGATCACAAACAACTCTAAGTTACAAACAACTCTAGATTACAAACAATTCAAAATTACAAGGAACTCAAAATTGCAAACCTGCCGATAAGCTCCACATTTGCGCCGACCAAATCGCCTGCTGATGGATAATGTCATAAGAATAGAAGACTAAATGGTTTATTATCGGTTGGGAAATGGTTTGCATTTGGCAAACAATTAGCCGCTTCGGCCGAATCACAATGGCGAAACCTACACCACCACCGCCGCCGCCGCCGCCGCCGCCACCACCACTACCACCACCATCCCTCCCTCCCTCCCCACTGGGACATCATTCGTTTCCAGGGGTTGATGCTGCTGATGATTAAGAATGCGCCATCATCTCTTTCCATCGTTGCTGCACCTGGAACGCAGCGGAGGAATGCGAAATGAGAAATCCATTGTCAACAGAATAATTGGCTTATGTGGCGCTATAATAATTGCCAGCTGACGTCAGAGGGAGAAAGAGAGAGAGAGCGATTTTCGATTCAATATTCACGATGTCCATCGGACACGTGATGGCTTCGTAATGAAGCAAATCGAGGAATAAGTGACGATTACGGAAACGCCTCTGCTGAGCCAATGCTTCTACAGCGCACGACAGCAACTATGAAGATATGATCTACGGTCTGGTATTATCAAGAAAGCAACTGGGGAGGATATGCTCTACGGTCTACAATGATCAAGACAGCAATTGGGGAAGATATGATCTACGGTCTGCAATGATAAAGACAGCAATTGGGGAGGATATGCTCTACGGTCTACAATGATAAAGACAGCAATTGGGGAAGATATGATCTACGGTCTGCAATGATCAAGACAGCAATTGGGGAAGATATGATCTACGGTCTGCAATGATCAAGACAGCAATTGGGGAAGATATGATCTACGGTCTGCAATGATCAAGACAGCAATTGGGGAAGATATTATCTGCTGTCTACTATGATCAAGACAGCAATTGGGGAAGATATGATCTACGGTCTGGTATGATCAAGAAAGCAACTGGGGAAGATATTATCTGCTGTCTACTATGATCAAGACATCAATTGGAGAAGATATGATCTGCTGTCTACTATGATCAAGACAGCAATTGGGGAAGATGTGATCTGCTGTCTACAATGATCAAGACAGTATTGGGGAATATATAACATACTGTCTGCAATGATCAAGACAGTATTGGGGAAGATATGATCTACGGTCTGCAATGAAAAAGACAGCAATTGGGGAAGATATGATCTACGGTCTGGTATGATCAAGACACAATTGGGGAAGATATGATCTGCGGTCTGGTATGATCAAGATAGTATTGGGGAAGATATGATCTACGGTCTGGTATGATCAAGGCAGCAATTTGGGAAGATATGATCTACGGTCTGGTATGATCAAGAAAGCAACTGGGGAAGATATGATCTACGGTCTGCAATGATAAAGACAGCAATTGGGGAAGATATGATCTATACGGTCTAGCATGACAACACACTTCGCCCATGTACGCGCTATTCCTAGAAGCACAGAATCAATTGATTGAACTTTTGAAGTACAACAGTCAAGCTACATTTACACGATAAGAGCAATTTTCGTATAGAGTTGTATTTAGTAACTTCTATTGCGCCAATGTTTAAGCATTAACCAATGGCGCATCAAAACCAAACCGCAATCAGTTCAATGTCCAGAATATGAGCCTGCTCAGACTGAGAGGTGGTAGCCTGTGGTGGATATATAATTTGAAAGGGGTAAGTTTTAAGTTGAGAACGAAATGACTTAGACTTAATCGATTCAGCAGAACGAACAGAGAGTTCCAAGGCCTACCAACCGAAAAAATCGTTCACCAAGAGCGGTTCCAGTTTGAGTTATGACCAGAGAATGGTCATAACTAAACCTTTTTGACCAAGTGGCAACCTTTGTGTCCAAGCTACGAGGCGAACATCCAACATACAGCAAATGATCCATCGACGAAATTGGAGAGATTAACGATCGATTGTTGAGCGCCGTAGAAGACTTTGATATGACGAATGACTTGTGGAGCTGCAGGCGATTGAGGATGGAGGGAAAGAGAGAGCGAAAAAGAAAGACAAAGAAAGATAGACAGAGAAAGAAAGAAAAGAGAGCGAGAAAGAGAGAGAGGGAGAGAGGGAAAGAGGGAAAGAGGGAAAGAGGGAAAGAGAGAGTCAGGGTTAGGGTTAGGGTTAGAGAAAGAAAGAGAGAGGAAAAAGAAATAAAGAGAGCGGGAGAGGAAGAGAGAGAATGAAAAAATGAGAACAGGGAGAGCGACAGAAAGAGAGAAACAGAGCGACAGAGAGGGAGAATGAGAGAGAGAGTGAGAGAGAGAGGGGAGAGAGAGAGAGAGACATCTGATGAATTGACAGTAGTTAGACTTTGGCTAAACACCAGAGACCTTTGGCTGACAAGAAAGTGTTTATTAACGTAGGAGTTTAAGAGAAGAATAATTGCGATACGTTGGTCTATTGGTAAAACGCTAGGTCACTGTTTATGCGGTAATGGGTTCGACACCGTGTAATCAAATCAGAAATCAAATCAAATCAATCTTTATTCAAAGTAGTACATAGGGCCTAAATGCTAACAAATCAGTGTACAATCAGTGTGTAAAACAGTGAGAGAGAAAAACTACCGTAAATTCAGTGTACAAGTCTAACTCTAGGTTGTAATCAGTTTTATTAGCAGTAACCAATATCACGGCCTTATTCGAAATGCGAGAAGATGAAGCTGGAGCAGCTTATCGAGTCATCCCCGCTTATTGATGCTTTAAACAATTTTTACGAGATAAATAATTAGCATAAAAGTTCATTAGGACATATTATTGGTTTGATCAATCCTAACATTCACGGGTTAGGAGTATTGGTCAATCAGGGATGATTTAAGAGCAGATTTAAAGACAACATATTTCGTAAGTTTCGAAATATCAGCACTAATAGCATTCCATAGTTTGGGGCCAGCTATTCTAATAGTGTATTGTGGAGTTTTGATCCTGCAAGTCCCAGAGCGGTAGTTGTGTCTAAACCTAGTATTATAGTCATGAACTGTGGCATACAACGTCGAAGTCGTCTTCTAATGCCATAGATGCCTAGGAAGCCGTTCTTCTTCAGCGGTGCTAACTCCGCCGTCTCCACATAATATGTGGAGACGGCGGAAATCTACTAAATGTCATGTCATAATATTATGTAAGCCTATTAACAATAGTCATCCTATTTTACGCCCAATAACTAACACCGGTCTCTCGTATCACGCGATGAAACAGGAACCTCTATATGCGATACGTGGCTATTATTGGCTGGTGGGTTTCCGCGACCATTTAAAGCCGCTTTGGTTAACTGTATTACTTGCGTTGCTTGGCGATAACTTTGTAAAAGCTCTGTCGGTTATTATTTCTGCTGCTATGGCTATTCAACGGCTATCAATAAGACGTTGGACGGCGGCAGAGGGCAGCAGTGAACTTCCGCTGCGTCGCGTGACGACGAATGTTGAGCGACGTCGATGAGTCAGAGTCTGTCGATCGCTTTCATCTGATGCAGAGCAGTGAACGGAAGATGGTCGGATGAATTCAACGTCGCGCATTCCTCTGTAGAGGACGAGGTCTCTGCAGCCGCAACAGAGCTTGGCTTCGGTCAGAAGAGTTAGGCAGAAGAGGAGCAGGAACTAGATGCAGAGTTCGTCAGACTCTGCAGTGGGTCGAGGTGATCTCCCTCCTAGAGACGATTTGCATTAAAGGGGACGATCGTCGGAAAAGAGGTCGGACTATATAAAGACATGACTTTGTCAACAGTCATTTCAGGTTCTCTGTGGTTATTAGCGGTCTGGTTACACATTCTCTGGTGTACAAAATATATGACAATCAAACGACCTTTCCTTGTAATGACGGCTTAGCAATATCTGACCGTCTGAGATGTCTCTGGTCAGGATTCGAACCAGAGATTCAGAGGCAAAGGCGGTAGCAATGTTGCCAACCTGTTACACGAGAGGCGATGTTAAGATGGCAAACCCAACACATGAACAGACACCCGCTGCTGTCTGATATGCCATTAAAACAATGATAATTGTTTACATATATCAGATCATCAACTGCATTTTGTTTCTCCTTCCTTCTCACATTTCACATTCTATATCTTTTCCTCCTCGGTCCACTCCTTCTCCACCTCCTATTTCAGCTCTTCTTCTCTTCCTCTCACTCTAATTCCACCTCCTCCTCCCCTTCTTTATCATCCTTCTTCTATTTCTTCAACTCTACTGAGATTTCTCTCCCGACTTCATATTATAGCTCCTACTTTTTCTCTCCCTCTGCCATCTCCTCCTATTTCTTTTCCTCATCCTAGTCCTTGTCCTCCGTCTTCTTAATTCAACTCCTCCTTTCCTCCGACTTCTATTTCTTCCGCTTCTATCCCTCCTCCTCCTTCTCCTTCTTTCCTCCTCCTCTTTCTCCTCCTAAGTCTCCTTTATTTCTTCTCACCTTTCCCTCCTCCTTCTCCTTCACCTCATCCAGTGCATCCTCCTCTTTGTAACTGATTCCTCTCTCTCTCTCTCTCTCTCTCTCTCTCTCTCTCTCTCTCTCTCTCTCTCTCTCTTTCTCTCTCTCTCTCTCTCTCTCTCTCTCTCTCTCTCTCTCTCTCTCTCTCTCTCTCTCTCTCTTTCTCTCTCTCTCTCTCTCTCTATCGCTCTCTCTCTCTCTCTCTCTCTCTCTCTCTCTCTCTCTCTCTCTCTCTCTCTCTCTCTCTCTCTCTCTCTCTCTCTCTCTCTCTCTCTTTCTCTCTCTCTCTCTCTCTCTCTCTCTCTCTCTCTCTCTCTCTCTCTCTCTCTCTCTCTCTCTCTCTCTCTCTCTCTCTCTCTCTCTCTCTCTCATTTTATAACTGATCTTCCAACAGAGATTCTGTGTCGTTGCTTTATGAAAGAGAAGAAGTGATCGTTGGTGTTTTCTAAGTTTCTTGATTCTCAACATCATTTATTCTCCAAGTGATGCACACCCTTCGCCTCCGGACGGCGCCTGGTCACCAGCAGCAGCAGCAGCAGCAGCAGCAGCAGCAGGCTTTCCTAGAGGATAAGGACGACGAATTTGAAGTGGCTGCTCCGTCAGTTGTCAAGGTTTCGTCCGCTTAAGCATTTCAAGAGAAACGAACGCAAAGATTTTATTCAACGGAGACTCTCTTCACATGAATTTATAATCTCTCATCACATGAATTTATAATCTCTTATCACATGAATTCATAATCTCTCTTCACATGAATTTATAATCTCTCATCACATGAATTTATAATCTCTCATCACATGAATTCATAATCTCTCATCACATGAATTTATAATCTCTCATCACATTAATTCATAATCTCTTATCACATGAATTTATAATCTCTCTTCACATGAATTCATAATCTCTTATCACATGAATTCATAATCTCTCATCACATGAATTCATAATCTCTCATCACATGAATTTATAATCTCTCATCACATGAATTCATAATCTCTCATCACATGAATTTATAATCTCTCATCACATTAATTCATAATCTCTTATCACATGAATTCATAATCTCTCCTCACATGAATCTATAATCTCTCATCACATGAATTCATAATCTCTCTTCACATGAATTTATAATCTCTCTTCACATGAATTTATAATCTCTCTTCACATGAATTTATAATCTCTCATCACACGAATTTATAATCTCTCTTCACATGAATTTATAATCTCTCTTCACATGAATTTATAATCTCTCTTCACATGAATTTATAATCTCTCATCACACAAATTTATAATCTCTCATCACATGAATTTATAATCTCTCATCACATGAATTTAAAATCTCTCATCACATGAATTTATAATCTCTCATCACATGAATTTATAATCTCTCATCACATGAATTTATAATCTCTCACACATGAATTTATAATCTCTCATCACATGAATTCATAATCTCTCATCACATGAATTTATAATCTCTCATCACATTAATTCATAATCTCTTATCACATGAATTCATAATCTCTTATCACATGAATTCATAATCTCTCATCACAAGAATTCATAATCTCTCATCACATGAATTTATAATCTCTCATCACATGAATTCATAATCTCTCATCACATGAATTTATAATCTCTCATCACATGAATTTATGATCTCTCATCACATGAATTCATAATCTCTTATCACATGAATTTATAATCTCTCGTCACATGAATTCATAATCTCTTATCACATGAATTCATAATCTCTTATCACATGAATTCATAATCTCTTATCACATGAATTTATAATCTCTTATCACATGAATTCATAATCTCTCATCACATGAATTTATAATCTCTTATCACATGAATTCATAATCTCTCGTCTTTGACGCAACAGATAATGTTCATTGGTTCAGTTGTGCCCCACATTTCGCAGCTGGTAGTAGGGTTGCCAACTTTTGATTATGAAATTTCTGGGCAAGGTACGAGACCCTTTGAAATCCAACCACCCCACGATTTTTCACATTCTTCACTTTCGCTGGTGTCCGTATTCATAGTTTTAGATTCCTTCAGTTTAGTTTCCTTTAGTTTAGTTAGTAGGCATAACTTATACTTACTCTTAAAAATATTTCTAGACTTGTATTCAATGCATAGGCGTAGACTCGGGAGGGGGCATCCGGGGCACGTGGTCCCCCAATAATTGAGGAGCCGGGGCAATGCCCCCCAAAATCGAGGGGAGAATTTTTTCAAATATTAAAATATTATGCTTCAATATAGACAAATTTCTTCAGAAACAGAAAACAGAGAAACAGAACTGAAATAGGTCTGCTATCAGAAATTCATAATGAAAACAAAGATTTATTTTTATCTTCAATATCTTCAATATGAAACAAATTTACATGTAAGCAAAACGCCCCATTTCATGCGCATTAACGTAACACCGGAAGCCTCTGCTGACTGTCCAGACCAGAGGTGAAAAAGTTTTTTCGGTTTTTGGTTTTAAACAAAAATAAAAGACAAAGAAGCCACAAAATGTGTTGCTTGTTTGTTCTTTAAATTTCTTATTTTTGTAGAAGTTATTTTCACAACATTGATTTAATTATTTCTAATTTTCGGAAATCGCAACTTAATTAAACTGAGTTGGAGCTCTTGTTCATGCCATTTTTCATGCTTTATATGATCCGAAATCCGAAAATCTTAAAAACAACCAAAACATCAAAAAACCATAAAAAAAACAACATAAAACAACTTTTCATCTTGAAAACACTTGTTTTTTGCACCTCTAGTCCAGACCCTATGCCCCCAATATTTTGGACAAGTTTACGCCAGTGATTCAATAATTCAATTCTTTACTGAGTTTGAACTTGAGAAATTATTTATTGAATTTTTTTAAATTTTAAAAACGTATTTCACAGCAGATACGTTCTTCCGGATCCGGAAAAACAACGATACAAAACAAGTAGTTGTCAGTGGTGACCATAGAGGTTTATAAATGCGTCGATGGTTGTGACCGTTGTGGCGGTCACCGTTATTTGGAGCATTAATTGCACTTGTGAGTAAAATTCTGCCAAGTTTCTCGTGCTCTTATTTTTTCGGACACTGCATTGTCCAGAACGACCCTCCTCTGGTTTCTGTACACTGACTGCAATTTCTGGACGATCCAGAAAAAATCTGAACGGTTGGCAACCCTAGCTGGTGGTCGTCAGCCACATTGGACCCAATCTGTCCTCAAGGAAGGAATCCGTCAGAGAATTGATCAGATGGAACATCCATCTTAAAATCATCTCTCTCAGTCATTCACATGAATCAATTCTTGCCGCTCTGATTCTTCTCGTGGCTGAAACGGAGACATCCGGTGGATGACTCCATATCGTCACTCGACCATAAACAACATCACAAGACGCTTCCTAACAAGTCATGTCAACCTTTCTCATGAATATGCAAATCGGTCTGCTGATGATGACGATGAAAAACTCACATCTGCGGAGGGAAGACGTGCTGCCTCTGGACCAGTGCCATCGTGGGAAAGAATAAACTGCACCGGATAACTGCACTAGTATCAGGTCATTAAGGGCAATCTCAATGGCATTGTCTTAAACCCAACCTTGGCCAAAACGTAAAACCTTAATTCCAGAACACTAGATTAGGTGATGGTCGAGGTCTTACTGCATCCCGTTCGATTGTTCACAGACAAAGAGAGACACAGACAAAGACTGAGAGAGACAAAGACAGAGAGACACAGAAAAACACAGACAGAGAGACACAGAAAAACACA
>OY744608.1:70983954-71113954 GCA_963556255.1 Allolobophora icterica
ATGTTATAATTCGATTTGAAGTATGGCAACAAACGAAGGTCTAAACGAAGGAACTCTAACTGCGTGAATGGTTGTGCGATGTGTAGGGCCTACCTTATTGTTTCGTAGAACGACCGCGTAAGCTAGGATGGCAGAGAACCGTCTAATTGCAATGTTGTATAATTGTCGAGTGGTCGCTTTCGCAGGCTAAACAATTTAAGCCGATATTGTGCCACCAAAAGTTATGCCTAAACCAAGCAAGTGTAAAAATTATATCTTGTTACAAGTAGCCATTATTTTGATACTTCTGTTCCTGTTGCCGTTTTCTTAATACCTTGATAACAACAGCAATATGAATGTATTGGTGTGTAGTTGAGCTTCATTGTCATGGAGCTTTTAGACACCTTTGCCCTCTTGACTGGTCACAGGACAAACGTCTCTTTAACTCCCATAGTGACTCATGCTTGTCAAGTATCCTGACAAGAACGCCGCGCCGACGCCGACTTTTCGTGGGCTCCGCCGCCGACACCGATTTGTGTTGGTCGGCGCGCCGCCGCCGCCGACCCAAAATGGCTGGCGCACCGCCGCCGACACTATCAAGTCGACGCAGGGCTCTGGTTACAGTAGGATTCGTTGAATCAGACGCTGACTGACCGATAAACCCGACCGACCGACAGACAGACAGACAGACAGACAGGCAGACAGACAGACAGACAGACAGACAGACAGACAGACCGATCGCTTTGTTAATAGAGTCAATCTACTGTGAAGCCCTCCTGTCCCTAGATCCAACTCTGCCTCTTTGGCGGTCGCCGGGTGGATGACGTCCTGGGGATGCATGGTGCCCTTCTCTCCGAACAGGATTCGGGTCTTTACCGGTTACAATCTCTCCATGTCTCTTTGCCTTCCTTACTATGCTCTATTCCTCCTCACCTCCTCCATTCTGCAACGCGTAACGTCTGGAATTATCACGAGTAAAAGAAAACACGAGATACTCTCACGATTCAACAGAATCCGAAATGACGAAAGACATCACTGAACATCTGCCGCATCTCTTTGCATCGCGTAGTTCTGCTGCTGAAACTATGGCCAATGCTTCTGCCATATTTCCTGCTGCTGCTGCTGATGCGGTTTCTATTTCCTGTTGCTGATGTTGACATTGGATGAGGATGTGGAGACAGAGAAAATGGTGGAGATTGAGGAAATGGTGGAAGCAGAGGAAATGGTTGGAGACAGAGGAAGTGGTGGAGACAGAGATGGGACGGTCGCTGACGTTAGTTTTCCGATTCAGTGCGAAGGGAACCGAAATGAGTGGAATAATTATGACTGTCGATGTTGATGCTGTTGTTGTTTTAGAAATTGTTTTGACGTCGTCGACATAAAACGATCCCTAGTCTGGTCGTCAAGTTAAAATCCTTCTCAGTCAAATTAAGGGAAGGATTAGACCCCGTGCAAATGCTTCGATGCGAATTTTTCGTGAATTTCTTTCGATATCAGCATTCGGTGGTTGCTGGAAACCATCGGCTATTTTAAATGAGAGCGGAATTCCTATGGTAAGCATCGGTTGACAATGTTCCATGGCCCTTCGCGAAACAGTTTACGAAACTCCGCTCGAATAGGGTAAAATTGGGGGAGATTTTATCCGAAACACGTTCCAAACTGTTTTGAAAGAAGGATGTCCGTCTTAGGTTGTAGAGCCAGAGTGCACTTGAGTGTCTACATAATGTAACGAAATTACATTAGTGGCAGATAGCCAATGCAGGTCGCTCTAAACGAATACACGTTTTCGTTGGTGGCCCAGTTGTGTATTATGGGAAGAGAGCAATGAAGGTGTTCTGAGGAGAATCGTGGATGTCGTCGTCGTGGCTTTAATTAAAGTCCGAGGAGCTGACGGTGATGATGATGATGATGGCGATGATGGACTCGTGTTTGATTGAAGAGAGGGCGACCATCGGGTGTGGGGTTAGTTTGTCAGTGGGGAAAGGTGGGAGGAAGGGAGAGGAGGCTAATTGGACCTATGTTGCAAAGACGGTGGAGGGTATACAATCAGGCGTTGGCATCCGTCGGTTGGTCAGTCCGTCAGAGGGTCGATCTGTAGCAGAGTCGGTCGGTCGGAGGGTCGGTCGATCGGAGGGTCGGTCGGAGGGTCGGTCGATCGGAGGGTCGGTCGGAGGGTCGGTCGATCGGAGGGTCGGTCGGAGGGTCGGTCGATCGGAGGGTCGGTCGGAGGGTCGGTCGATCGGAGGGTCGGTCGGATGGTCGGTCGGTCGGAGGGTCGGTCGGTCGGAGGGTCGGTCGGAGGGTCGGTCGGAGAGTCGGTCGATCGGAGGGTCGGTCGATCGGAGGGTCGGTCGGTCGGAGGGTCGGTCGGAGGGTCGGTCGATCGGAGGGTCGGTCGGAGGGTCGGTCGGTCGGAGGGTCGGTCGGAGGGTCGGTCGGAGAGTCGGTCGATCGGAGGGTCGGTCGGAGGGTCGGTCGATCGGAGGGTCGGTCGGAGGGTCGGTCGGAGGGTCGGTCGGAGGGTCGGTCGGAGGGTCGGTCGGTCGGAGGGTCGGTCGGAGGGTCGGTCGATCGGAGGGTCGGTCGGAGGGTCGGTCGATCGGAGGGTCGGTCGGAGGGTCGGTCGGAGGGTCGGTCGATCGGAGGGTCGGTCGGAGGGTCGGTCGGAGGGTCGGTCGATCGGAGGGTCGGTCGATCGGAGGGTCGGTCGGAGGGTCGGTCGATCGGAGGGTCGGTCGATCGGAGGGTCGGTCGGATGGTCGGTCGATCGGAGGGTCGGTCGATCGGAGGGTCGGTCGGAGGGTCGGTCGATCGGAGGGTCGGTCGGAGGGTCGGTCGATCGGAGGGTCGGTCGATCGGAGGGTCGGTCGGAGGGTCGGTCGATCGGAGGGTCGGTCGGAGGGTCGGTCGATCGGAGGGTCGGTCGGAGGGTCGGTCGATCGGAGGGTCGGTCGATCGGAGGGTCGGTCGGAGGGTCGGTCGATCGGAGGGTCGGTCGGAGGGTCGGTCGATCGGAGGGTCGGTCGATCGGAGGGTCGGTCGGAGGGTCGGTCGATCGGAGGGTCGGTCGATCGGAGGGTCGGTCGGAGGGTCGGTCGATCGGAGGGTCGGTCGATCGGAGGGTCGGTCGATCGGAGGGTCGGTCGATCGGAGGGTCGGTCGGAGGGTCGGTCGATCGGAGGGTCGGTCGATCGGAGGGTCGGTCGGAGGGTCGGTCGATCGGAGGGTCGGTCGGAGGGTCGGTCGATCGGAGGGTCGGTCGATCGGAGGGTCGGTCGAAGGGTCGGTCGATCGGAGGGTCGGTCGGAGGGTCGGTCGATCGGAGGGTCGGTCGATCGGAGGGTCGTTCGGAGGGTCGGTCGATCGGAGGGTCGGTCGGAGGGTCGGTCGATCGGAGGGTCGGTCGATCGGAGGGTCGGTCGATCGGAGGGTCGGTCGGAGGGTTGATCGGAGGGTCGGTCGATCGGAGGGTCGGTCGATCGGAGGGTCGGTCGGAGGGTCGGTCGATCGGAGGGTCGGTCGGAAGGTCGGTCGATCGGAGGGTCGGTCGGAGGGTCGGTCGATCGGAGGGTCGGTCGGAGGGTCGGTCGGAGGGTCGGTCGGAGGGTCGGTCGGTCGGAGGGTCGGTTGATCGGACGGTCGGTCGGAGGGTCGGTCGATCGGAGGGTCGGTCGGAGGGTCGGTCGGTCGGAGGGTCGGTCGGAGGGTCGGTCGATCGGAGGGTCGGTCGGAGGGTCGGTCGATCGAAGGGTCGGTCGGAGGGTCGGTCGGTCGGAGGGTCGGTCGGAGGGTCGGTCGATCGGAGGGTCGGTCGATCGGAGGGTCGGTCGGAGGGTCGGTCGGTCGGAGGGTCGGTCGGAGAGTCGGTCGGTCGGAGGGTCGGTCGGAGAGTCGGTCGATCGGAGGGTCGGTCGGAGGGTCGGTCGATCGGAGGGTCGGTCGATCGGAGGGTCGGTCGGAGTGTCGGTCGATCGGAGGGTCGGTCGGAAGGTCGGTCGATCGGAGGGTCGGTCGGAGGGTCGGTCGATCGGAGGGTCGGTCGGAGGGTCGGTCGGAGGGTCGGTCGGAGGGTCGGTCGGTCGGAGGGTCGGTTGATCGGACGGTCGGTCGGAGGGTCGGTCGATCGGAGGGTCGGTCGGAGGGTCGGTCGGTCGGAGGGTCGGTCGGAGGGTCGGTCGATCGGAGGGTCGGTCGGAGGGTCGGTCGATCGAAGGGTCGGTCGGAGGGTCGGTCGGTCGGAGGGTCGGTCGGAGGGTCGGTCGATCGGAGGGTCGGTCGATCGGAGGGTCGGTCGGAGGGTCGGTCGGTCGGAGGGTCGGTCGGAGAGTCGGTCGGTCGGAGGGTCGGTCGGAGAGTCGGTCGATCGGAGGGTCGCTCGGAGAGTCGGTCGGTCGGAGGGTCGGTCGGTCGGAGGGTCGGTCGGTCGGAGGGTCGGTCGGTCGGAGAGTCGGTCGGTCGGAGGGTCGGTCGGTCGGAGGGTCGGTCGGTCGGAGGGTCGGTCGGAGGGTCGGTCGGTCGGAGAGTCGGTCGGTCGGAGGGTCGGTCGGTCGGAGGGTCGGTCGGTCGGTCGGAGGGTCGGTCGGTCGGTCGGAGGGTCGGTCGGAGGGTCGAAGGATCGGTCGGTCGGTCGGAGGGTCGGTCGGAGGGTCGGTCGGAGGGTCGAAGGATCGGTCGGTCGGTCGGAGGGTCGGTCGGTCGGAGGGTCGGTCGGAGGGTCGAAGGATCGGTCGGTCGGTCGGAGGGTCGGTCGGTCGGAGGGTCGGTCGGTCGGAGGGTCGGTCGGTCGGAGGGTCGGTCGGAGGGTCGGTCGGTCGGAGAGTCGGTCGGTCGGAGGGTCGGTCGGTCGGAGGGTCGGTCGGTCGGAGAGTCGGTCGGTCGGAGGGTCGGTCGGTCGGAGGGTCGGTCGGAGAGTCGGTCGGTCGGAGGGTCGGTCGGTCGGAGGGTCGGTCGGAGGGTCGAAGGATCGGTCGGTCGGTCGGAGGGTCGGTCGGTCGGAGGGTCGGTCGGAGGGTCGAAGGATCGGTCGGTCGGTCGGAGAGTCGGTCGGTCGGAGGGTCGGTCGGTCGGAGGGTCGGTCGGTCGGAGGGTCGGTCGGAGGGTCGGTCGGTCGGAGAGTCGGTCGGTCGGAGGGTCGGTCGGTCGGAGGGTCGGTCGGTCGGTCGGAGGGTCGGTCGGAGGGTCGAAGGATCGGTCGGTCGGTCGGAGGGTCGGAGAGTCGGAGGGTCGGTCGGAGGGTCGAAGGATCGGTCGGTCGGTCGGAGGGTCGGTCGGTCGGAGGGTCGCTGGGGGGGATAGGAGTGTCGGTAGGTCGGTCGGACGGTTTTAGTCTTTTGTCATAGAAACTGTGATGGTTTTTGTTGAGGCGCCAATGCGTCATTAGGAATTCATTGTTTTACGGACGATTTCGCGTCTTCGTTACCAGGAGCCAAGGAAAACCCGATTAGACGCAAGGAGGGAAGGAATAGGATTAGGAAGAGAATGAGGAGAAGTAGGAATAGGAGAAGGAGAAGGAGGGGTAGACGGAGGACGGGAAGGGGGTGACCGTCAGCAACGGTCGCAGAATTGAATTTGAAAGATGCTAGGCGCGAGGTGATTGATTGCATTCGGGGTTGACGTAAATTAGACGACGTGGCCTATAAAGGCAGAAAGAGAAAGAGTAGGAAGAGGAGGAGAGGAGGAGAAGGAGGAGGAGGAGGCGGAGGAAGAAGAGGATCACAAGAAGGAAGAGGAGGAGGAAGAGGAGCAAATGGAAGGAAGAGGAAGAGCAGAAGAAGGGAGATAATGAGGAGGAAGACGAAAAGTGAGAGGAGAAGGGGGAAGAGACTGTGAATTGTGGTAGTGTCCTCTGGCGAATGCGCACGACATTTCATTGTCCTGAACGCTATAGACAGATAGGCAGATATACAGGCAGATAGATAGATCAGTGGTTTTCAACCGGGGTTCCGCGGACCCCAGGGGTTCCGCGGGCGTCGGCCAGGGGTTCCGCGGCAGCAGTCTTAAATTTAAAAAACACCAACTGATTTTACAAAAGGATGATCAAATAACAGAATTCTTCACTGCTTTCAGGCGTTCATGCTAGACACAATTCTTTGTTTACATTATTAACATTATTACGGGAATGTATCGTTGCATTTTATATTTGCATTGCATTTTTACGCGGGTAAACGGCGGGGTAGGCTAACCAGGCGCTCTGATATAGCCAACCCTCTTGACGTGGAATTGGTTTAATTACCCCCAACCTGTTCCCGTTTGGGATAGAGGAAGAATGTGCCAACAATAGCCCTGAATTGCTGAGATGATCTAGGGTCGAGCCTAGTGCCAACCACTTGGTGCAGTTGTGATTGCACCGTATTAACTGACCGTTGTGTAGAACCTCGTATATACGTAGCCTGGGCGGAGGACTGGCACATACGAATACAGTTGATCGGACCACTAAAGAGGACCAAGGGGAGAGAGGCAGGTACCCTAGAGTGGACCGGAAACTGCTAAAGGGCCGCCTGTAAGCGAATTGTTGTTGGGCCGTTGTTGCCGTGCTGTTTCGTGCAGGACGAAATCTGCAATCCCCGACCCCCAGGGGGGAAGAAGTGGGCTCACTATTGCGTACTTGGAACTAGCGATGGAAGCTGTATCAAGGCACTCCGTGGACGAGTATCCCACTACCCATCAGTGCGGGAGGTACGTCTGGAGAGGGTAGTGATCAGAGACACCACCACTCCCGTAACAGGGATACCCGGAGTGGCCACCTACGTCGTGCCTTAAATGTCAAAGTGAAGAAGTTAAAAACACTCAAGGGTGAAAGCAGTAGTGACTTGTAGGCCTATTCTCTTAAGGATAGTTCAAACTAAACAAATTTTGGAAGTTAATTACTTACAGCCCAGCGTTTCTAGAACTATTCTATCCATCTGTCAGCATTAGTTGCCGGCAAATACAGTAAAATACATGTTGTTTACCGACAAGGTTTCCGTGCGCTACTCTAGAGTGCTAGACTAAAGTATGTTTTATAATAGCCTGCACCAGAGATGCAAAAAACCTTATATTGAAAGTTTAACATTCTAAACTTTAAACATTATCGCAACATTACAAGTTACAATTACTTGAATTTCTTGGAAAAATGGACGACTAAACGCCCCGGGGTTCCGCGAGCAAATGAGTGCTTGTGTAGGGTTCCGTCACTACAAAAAGGTTGAAAACCACTGAGATAGATAGATAGATAGACAGACAGACAGACAGACAGACAGACAGACAGGGCCGGTTTAACCACTAGGCGAACTAGGCGGCCGCCTAGGGCGGCACATTTCTGGGGGCGGCAGAAAAGCTACACAAAGAAATATTTTTTAAACCATTGCCGCAGTTTTGCCAGTCCTGAGGCGTAGGCCTAGCCATACAAGGCGCTTAAGGTGCGTACGCACCCTCTGTCACATTCTGCTTTAGGGCTAACTTTAAAATTTAAAATTTATTAAATGCCATTTTTTGTTTAATTTAGAAGCAATAATGATTACAATGAACGACGATACTAAATTAAAGATGCAGCATTCGGCTGCATTCCTGTGTGAAGGTTATATTAACTTGATTAATTTAATATTAATTAGGCCTAGTTATCGCACTTGCCAGGGGCGCAGTGCGACAGGTTCGCCTAGGGCGCAAAATACTCTGGCGCCGGCCCTGCTGAGACAGACAGACAGACAGACAGACAGATAGATAGATAGAAAGATAGATAGACACATAGACAGACAGACAACAGACAGACAGACAGACAGAAAGATAGATAGATAGATAGATAGATAGATAGATAGATAGATAGATAGATAGATAGATAGATAGATAGATAGATAGATAGATAGATAGATAGATAGATAGATAGATAGATAGATAGATAGATAGATAGATAGAAAGATGGATAGATAGATAGATCGATAGAGAGAGAGAGAGAGAGAGAGAGAGAGAGAGAGAGAGAGAGAGAGAGAGAGAGAGAGAGAGAGAGAGAGAGAGAGAGAGAGAGAGAGAGAGAGAGAGAGAGAGAGAGAGAGAGAGAGAGAGAGAGAGAGAGAGAGAGAGAGAGACGATGAATATCAGATGACTTGGAGAGACGAAGCCTTGGCTGTCTCTCTCTCTCTCTCTCTCTCTCTCTCTCTCTCTCTCTCTCTCTCTCTCTCTCTCTCTCTCTGCCTCTGTCTCTGTCTCTGTCTCTGTCTGTCTCTGTCTGTCTGTCTGTCTCTCTCTCTTTCTCTCTCTCACTCTGTCTGCCGCTCGGTACAGAAACTGAAGTAAGAGCATGGCATAGAAAGAGAGATGCATGCTGATATAGAGAGACATACGAAGCGACAGAAAGAGACAAAGAAGAGACGACGACACCTAGGGGCGGAGACGAAGGAGGGCTGCCTGCAGCGAGTGACAATGATCGAAGACAAGATTGTCGTAATTTCGCAAATTATTTCGAGATGATGATAGTCATTTCGACGGAAGTCCAACGCAATATCAACAGGAAGAGGATCCAGGAAGACTAGAGGAGGACGAGGAGGACGAGGAGGACGAGGAGGGAGGAGGAGGGAGGAGGACGAAGAATACGAGGAGGACGGAGGATGACGAGCAGGACAAGGAGGGAGGAGGACGAGGAGGGAGGAGGACGAGGAGGGAGGAGGACGAGGAGGGAGGAGGACGAGGAGGACGAGGAGGAAGGAGGACGAGGAGTGAGGAGGACGAGTAGGACGAGGAGGGAGGAGGACGAGGAGGAGGAGGAGGAGGAGGGAGGAGGAGGAGGAGGAAGAGGAGGACGAGGAGGACGAGGGAGGAGGACGAGGAGGACGAGGGAGGAGGACGAGGAGGACGAGGGAGGAGGACGAGGAGGACGAGGAGGGAGGAGGACGAGGAGGAGGACGAGAAGGAGGAGGAGGTAGGAGGACGAGGAGGACGAGGGAGGAGGACGAGGAGGACGAGGAGGGAGGAGGATGAGGATGAGGAGGACGAGGAGGGAGGAGGACGAGGAGGACGAGGAGGGAGGGCGAGGAGGGCGAGGAGGACGAGGAGGAGGAGGAGGAGGACGAGGAGGGAGGACGAGGAGGGAGGAGGATGAGGAGGAGCAGGGAGGAAGGAGGAGGAGCAGGAGGAGGAGGATGAGAGGAGGAACAGGAGGAACAGGAAGACGAGGACGAGGAAACACAGGAGGAGAGGAAGAGGAGGATATGAGGAAAAGGAAGAGGAGGAGGAAGACGAGTAGAAGGAATAGGAGAAAGAGGAGGAGAGGAAGAGAAGGAGGAGGTAGAGGAGGAGAGTTGCCTCTCTGTTTCCCTGGCCCCCCTCTGGTTCCGTCTCTGGCTATTTTCCTGCGTCTTCCTTCCGTCCGTCGCATTCACCGATGTGCAACGACTACGACAATTGGCCGATCGACCGATGAACCGCGAGTGAATCTGAAGAGTTGTGTCTGTTTTGTGTCCACTGAGATCTGGAGAAGACGAGGTTCAATGATTCCCACGGCAGACGACGAATCATCTGCTCAACTCCATTGCAACACTTGACGATATCCAATCATTCGACGCAATCTCATACTCGATATAAGTATACATTCAACCTCGTGTAAGACGCGCCTTAAACAATCAACTGGTTTTGTACAATACCATCATCATCATTGTCATTATAATCATTCTCATCGTCGTCGTTGAATTCGTTGTTTTCGTGACATGGCTTCTGGAGAATCGAAATCGCAAAGGTGATTAGAAACCGAGAAAAACTTCTAAGAAAAACCCGACTGCTCATCCAACAATATTTGTCCATTACCTCATCGATGCTCTATCCCTCTGTCTCCCATAGCCCTCACCCCACTCACCCTCACCCTCACCCTCACCCTCACCTTAATGCTACAACCGCTTCCAATATTAGTATTGTTTTCCCTTCTTCCATCCCTCCTACCCGGTTCACTCCGTTTCTCTCCTTCTCTTCCTCTTTGTCCTCCTCCTCTTTTTCTTCCTTCCCGCGCCTCCATCTCTTCCTCTCTAATTCTTCTTATTTTCCTCTTCCTCTTCTCCCTTGCTCCTCCTCTCTTTCCTCTTTTTTCTCCTCCTCCTCTTCCTCTCTCCTCCTATTCCTCTCTCCGTCTCCGTCTTCTCTTCTTCCTACTGCTCCTTCTTCCCCTCCTTCTCCTCCTCCTCCTGTTCGTTCTAAGCGATTGAGAAATCGTCGATGTAATTTACATAAGACGTCGAAGTCGGAACAGTGATTGGCTGCCGGGAAATTGTCCAATCACGCACTTGCGGCCAGACGCCTCTTCAGCAAACCATCAGGGAATACACAAGACATCCATTCCCAACAACAACTCACGCACACACACACACACACACACACACACACACACACACACACACACACACACACACACACACACACACACACACACACACACACACACACACACACACACACGACGCCCAGACAGACGAAACGATGGGCGGAAGGGAGGAAGGAAGGAATGGAGGGAGGGAGGGAGGGAGGAGGAAGGGGGAGGGACGGAGGGAATAAACGCATACAAGGGTGTAACTTTGGTCTAAAGGTGGGATATCAATTTTTACAGCCTAATACGTAAAAGATATTAATTATATTTATTATTTATTATTTATTATTTATTATTTATAATAATAATAATAATAATAATAATAATAATAATAATAATAATAATAATAATAATAATAATAATAATAATAATAATAATAATAATAATAATTTCTAAGCCCCTGAGGGAATGAAGTACCTCAGGGCAAAAAATAATAATAATAATAATAACAACCTTCGAGCAGCATGATCTTGTCGAGTGATTCGTTCCAGACACCCACCGCACAGTCTTAGGACATAGTTTCTTAGCCCGATGCAACAGAACTACCTCGGGTGCAAAAAAAATAATAATAAGAATTTTCTTTTTTAATTCAAACTGACAAACGCAGTAAGATTGTATTGAAGCATGACTGAATGTACAATGAAATCTTGACTAAACACACGGTTTGGCAGCCATGCAAGGCGCCGCCCTTGGGCGGTTACGGGTATCGAACCGCGAATCTAATGCTCTCCTGGCCATGAGTGTTACCATTTTATCATTATTATTATTTTAAATTTCAACCTTATTTAGAACCATAGAATTGTCTGGAATGACCCATAATCGTCAAGGTCTAAATTGGTAAAGCTATCTCTAAAGGTCAGAGTGTTAAAACGATGGATCATCAGCGCAAGGCTTTCAAATAGAAAGGAACATCACCCGTAACAGTTCTAGGGTTCTGCTCTTAAGCAGATAGGAAAGTCAAGCCGTCGTTGTTAATCGGGCCCAGGGTTTCAAAAGCCAAGGGGACTAAAGGATGGGTACCAGACAGATGACAGTATTTTACGTATCCGCGGCCGCCGTCTCTCGGCCGTCGCCCGAGAAGTAGGCCTATCGGGCAGATCAGAAGCTGCCAAGGTATCCAGCACGACACAGAATAAGGGTGAGGTCATCCAGTCTCTTACCGTCGGTCCTCAAAAGGCCCTTGGGTTCCCTAATGGACGGGAAGCCAGCGCGAGTCAAACTGCGATAAAATTATAAGGGTTTTCAGAGACGCGTGTCTAGATGATCGACCTTGGATCAAACGAGAAGGAGAGCCAGTGCAGGCCATCACCGACCACGGGACAGCCGTAAGGACATCTGTGTGGTTCACAGAGGGGAACCCTAGCCGGAGACCAATTGGCACCCTGGCCGACTCGTCATCCAGTCTGAGTCCGCAAGAGGTGATAGAGAGAGCCAGCAGCCAGTAGCCGGTGTCCCGAGATATTCTATCCCCCCTAAAGCGTATCCCCGGATGGAATAAACCGGTTTAGAGTATCCGGTGGGATGAACCATTCTATCCCCCCTCGTCATACGCATCACGATAGCCTCGACGAAATTCCAGTCAAAATCACCAAAAACAAAGTAAATTGATTTCAGGTCGACGTACAAACTAAAGATACGCAATTCAAAAATTTTATGTGTGCAATAAATCCAAACAGTACGACTGAATACACTAAGAAACCGCCAAAAATGCAAACTAAACCGAATACTTCATTTCGCTAAGGGGGATACGCATGTATGGGGGATAGTCTATTTCGTGACACCGGCGTGCGGGGCAGAAACCACTTTAAGGCGCGACCGATGGAGAGGGATGGGATTTCATCTGTCAGAGGTTTCTCCCAAGTTGATTACCTGCCCGGGACCTTCATGGAATTGGTCGTCAGCCACATCAAGGGTTACTGCGCGTGTAATGTATGAGAGGCTTTGAAAGAAGGTTGTGCTTTGACCTATACATGGACATCATGAGACACTTGGATCGCGACGAGTGAGGGTCAATTCGGGGTCCTGTCATATCTTCCTAAGTCCTAACCCTGCGAATGGGCCTAGCTGTGTACCGCCCAGGGCATATTTTAACTGTATAACTAGTGGGACAAATGTCCCAGTAGTCTTAGGATTTGTCCCAGTAGTTAGGCTGATTTGTCCCAGGCATTGTATGTTTAAAGTACAACTAGTGGGACAAATGTTGCAGGAGTCAGGACAGGAGTTTTAAGATTTTCCCCAGTAGTGAAATGAGAATTAGTGTGGAACGCATGAAATTCCCAACTTTTTCCATCGATGAATTCCTAAAAAAGGTCATCAAAGTTTTCAGAGACGAGTTCCAAAAAAGTCACGAACTAGACCCATGGCTGATTTTGTACCAGTAGTCTAAATTCCTTAAAATATGCACTGGTACCGCCTGCCACCCAGGTCGGTCTGGCCGCTCTGGCGAACCCGTGCGGCTAATTGCTTGGCTGTCTGGCTGTAAATCTGTTCGTCTGACATCCGGTCCCCATCTGTGGATATTATGCTACATGCTAACTGTACCTACAGTAGCCTATTAGTAGGACATAACCTCGTTTTGTCTGCCTTCATGTCTGTTTGATTCTTTGTGCTGTCTCTCTCTTTCTCTGTCTACCTACCTCCATACCAACACAATCAAATATATACAGAAACAGCAATACTTGGAGAAGCACACTTCAAGTAGGCGTATCCGATTGAAAGTGGTGGCATTATTTATTCGGGGTAAGAAAAGTCGGGGTAAGAAAGAACAGTGGGGGTACGGCACCCAATCCAAAAAGTGGGAAATACGGGTACTCCTCGTATTATACCCACACCCGAAAATGACGCCGACGGACGCAGAAGAGTTTCCGTTTGCAAAGCGAATCGGTCGATCAGCGGAGAGAGCGATTGTCGTTTACTTTGAACACCTTAGCTACGTTGACGATGGGTCTTTGAAGGTATCTTCTACTCGCCACACCGTTTACACCCACCCTCAAAGGACCATAGCTCCCCCATAGACAGCAACCATTTGCTCACTGAGTCGAGTTATTGTAGACCGTATCAAGTGGAACAGACAATTCAACGATGGAGGCAAATGCTATGGTTACGGAGGTGATGACGAAGCTGCTGTTGAGAATGCAGGCTACTGAAGACATGAATCATCCTAATGATACTATAAGATATCCGATAGGTGATATCCAAAGGATATCCAAATGATATCCAAATGATATTCAAAGGACACAACTCCGGGGACACAACTCCGGGCGAAGAGCAGAGAGACAGAGAAACAGAGAAAGAGAGATCTAGACTCAGACAGAGGCAGAGAGACTCAGACAGAGGCAGAGAGGGCAGGGACACTGAATTAATAGATACATGAGGCAAATGTAAACATTTATGTCGGCTGCTTTCGTTTCGTTGCGTACGATCAGAATCCGTTTCCTTGTCTGTTCACCCGTCCGTCTAGCCGTCTGTCCGTCTGACCGTCTGCCTATCTGTCTGTCTGTGGATGGTCGTATTTGTCTTGTGTCTTATCATTCGGCTAAGCCTTTTAATTTGAAATGGAAACGCAATTTGAACGGTCTGTCTGTCTGTCCGTCCGTCTGTCCGTCCGTCTGTCTGTCTGTCTGTCTTTCTGTCTGTCTGTCTGTCGGTCGGAGTATTCTTTAGAGGAGAACCCAAATTGCGTGTCTTATCCGGGCAGCGGCGGCGGCGGCGGTGGAAGAAGAAGGAGGCTCTGGTGGCGTCTGCGTTTATCGTGTCAATCCTGGTCGAGCCCTCGACGGATGTATTCCTTAAATTGACGTTATTTACGCACTGATATCATCACACACTCCTCCTCCTCCTCGTCCTCGTCCTCCTCGTCCTCGTCCTCCTCGTCCTCGTCCTCCTCCTCCTCGTCCTCCTCGTCCTCCTCCTCCTCCTCCTCGTCCTCCTCCTCCTCGTCCTCCTCCTCCTCTTCTTCTCCATCCACCTCCATCGCCTCAGGCCAATGCTTCTGCTGCTGCTTCTGCCGCTGCTGGTGGTGCTGCGGGGAAAGGACATAGCTCTGGTCTTGACCGATGGGTGACCGACACGGAGCAATAGGTCTTGGTTCGGAAGAACTGCGTCTGCGAATCCAGGCAAAGGAAGAAGGAAGGTGGGTGGCAGTGGTGGAGGCAACAGAGGAGAAGCAGGACGAGGATATAAAGGACGAGGAGGAGGACGAGGAGGACGAGGACGAGGACGAGCATGAAGGAGGTGGAGGAGGACGAGGAGGACGAGGAGCACGAAGGAGGCGGAGGAGGACGAGGAGGACGAGGAGCATGAAGGAGGTGGAGGAGGAGGACGAGGAGGAGGACGAGGAGGAGGACGAGGAGGACGAGGACGAGGACGAGGACGAGGAGGAGAGCAATGATGTGCGTCAACCGTTTATGCTGTGGGAATTAATTTTCCGGTCACGTGTTGACTGCGTCGGCTAAAGACCCATAAATGACGACAGCGATGTATCTGGTCCAGTCTCTGTCGTTTCGGTCTTTCTGGGGAAGAGGGTCGGTGGGGTGGGGGAACTAAGAACTGATGGGCACAAGATGGATTGGAGAGCGTGCTCAGCCGCCACACACACCCACCATCCTTCCGTTCCTCTCAGGATGCGTATAGGCTGCTCTGCTAATCCGTTCCAATATCTCCATCATTTATACGCTCTGACTCAGCTGCACCAGCAGCAGAACAAGGCAGCTGCTCTGCTGAATCCACAATGAACAGGGCTGTTGATGTAGCGCATGACTCCGATGAAGAGGGAACAACAACACACAGACAACAACAGATCATATCTCACCCACTTCTTCTTCTTCTTCTTCTTCTTCTTCTTCTTCTTCTTCTTCTTCTTCTTCCTCTTCCTCTTCCTCTTCCTCCTCCTCCTCCTCCTCCTCCTCATCCTCCTCCTCCTCCTTCTCCTCCTCCTCCTCCTCCTCCTCCTCTTCCTCTTCCTCTTCCTCTTCCTCGTCCTCTTCCTCTTCCTCTTCCTCTTCCTCTTCCTCTTCCTCTTCCTCTTCCTCTTCCTCTTCCTCTTCCTCTTCCTCTTCCTCTTCTTCTTCTTCTTCTTCTTCTTCTTCTTCTTCTTCTTCTTCTTCTTCTTCTTCTTCTTCTTCTTGGTTTGGTGAGCCATCGGTTGATGCCTTGTGCATTAGACATAGACGTTACAGAAATTACTAATTAATTAATTATTCTTATTCTGATTCATTTTCTCATCATCACCAGATCAATCTTAATTAACTGTATCTGTTTGCCTCCAACCTCATCGCAGGAACTTTGAGACACGCTCCCCCAATCGAAACAGAGACTTCGTCTGGCACTTCGTAACCACAGCAAGGAATCTGACGTAGATTGTCCGTCGACGGAATCGTTGAACTGACATTCATTCAGTAGACCGAACAGAAACTCAGACAATCGAATTTCGCGTCAGTTATCGAGAAAAGACGAGAGCGGAATTGGTCGTGTCACGTGGTCTGCACAGATGCGAGACGATGATTGACAGCAGCCAATCAAAGTCAATGACAAGAACAGCAAACGAGTAGAGAATGCAAGTAAGACGTCGTAAGAAATCAGTCAGTCGCTGTAAGACTGTAATCGTAAATCTCTTCAGATTCGTTCTTCATCAGAAGAGAATTTCCTGGCACCTATCCGAACCAGACGGCGTTTTAATGTCGTCATCCATGGATCGAGTAAGCCGTGCGATTTGTCCGATGGTCTGCGATGGTTGTTATTAGAGGCATTTCACCCTCTCTTCAATATACTACGTTATCTGCGGTCATTACGCTCGGGGCCCTTGTTCACCCTCCCACCCTCTTTCCTCTCGCTTATGCCATGCATGTATTACTCCGTCGGATGATGCCAAGTCAAGAGGGCAAAGAGCAGCGACGCAATCGGTGTCAAGGGGTCGAAGGTCAGCTGCGCCGTCGAGCCACCAGAGAACCCTAGCTCAGAGTTAGACAACGAATTGCCAATTTCTGGCGGAAAGGCGCCTGCATTAACTCTCCACCCACCGCCAGAGGGCTTCAATACACAGACACACACAGACAAACAAAGACAGAGACAGACAGTCACAGATACAGACAGAGACAGAGATGGCCAGATATAGAAAAAGAGCGACAGACAGACAGAAAGAGACAGCCAGAAACAGAGAGAGAGAGAGAGAGAGACAGCGAGAGACAGACAGAGACAGAGACAGAGACAGACAGAGGAAAAGAGAAAAGAAGAAGAGGAGGAAAAGAGGAATCGGCGAAAGACGAGGACGACCAACGAGAATGGAAAGACGGAAGGAAGGAAGGACTGATGGAAGGACGGATGAAAGGACTGACGGATGGAAGCATAGTGCGACCGTACGTTACCTCCCGGAATAACGTACGCGACTGTACGTACGTTATCGAAAAAAATAACGTACGCGTACGTTAAAAATGCCACGAATTTATCTGATCATTCACAAAGAATCTCAATATAACTATAGTGTCATAAGATACGCGTACGGAAATGACCAGTTTAGCTCTACAGTATTGGTTTCCCCGTACGCAGGCCTGGTTATTTACGAACGGTACCGAAATATAGTATTACCAATAAAATGACCACTGGCACTGACCATCCTATAAAGTGCGCCGTGAAATCTTAATGTTCTTCACACTGGGGGCCCTATACATTAGACAGAATATTAACAATTTGGAATTTAAAAGTTTGAAAGTAGAGATCATTGAACAGCCACAGATGACTGATGTAATGGTTAAATGGCTACCGTCAGTCACCAACTATTATTGACTTTTCTTGTGCATAATATTATGTATTTTATTTTCGTCATGAATTGATGTGAACGTACGGTAACGTACGGAATAATAACGTACGCGTACCGTACGTACGTTATAGAAAATAATAACGTACGTACCGTACGTACGGTCGCCCCTTGGATGAAAGGAAGGAAGGACGGTAAGACGGATGGATGGAAGGAAACGACGGATGGAAGGACGGAATGACGGAAGAACGGACGAAAGGACAGATGGAATGAAGAGTGGATGGAAGAATGGAAGGAAGGACGGAAGCCAGAGCTGAAACAGAGATCTCCATAGGAATCGGTCGGTAACCAGTCGATCGGAGGATGAGGAGGTTCAGCCAATGATATTCAGAATTCTGTCTATCTGTCTGTCTGTCTGACTTTGTGTCTGTCGGTAGGTCTGTCTGTGTCTGTCTATCTGTCTCTCTGGCTGTATGCCTGTCTGTCTATCCGTCTGTCTGTCTATCGGTTGGTATGTCTGTCTGTCTGTCTATCTGTCTGTCTGTCTGTATGGCTGGTTGGCTGTATCTGTGCCTTTCCTTCAACTTCCAGGGTTGAAGAAATCGCAACAGCCATCGACAGCATAGTGCAGGGGTGGGCAAACTTTTTGCACATGGGGCCACATTAACGCCAAAAATATTCGGAGGGCCGGATAACAAATTTTTAACTTTTAATAACGACTTACATGAAAAGAAATTTACTTATTTATAATATATTAAATACACTTTGACTGTTACTAATGAGATGTATGCGACTGTGAACATGCATTCATTTAACAAGTTTCCCATAATCCGGAGTGATTGCGCTGGATGAATGGACTCACAGTTTGAGTTCAAGTTTAGATCACTTACTCAGAGTTGTACTTGGATTTATTTATCTCATAGTTGAAAATCTTTATTGACAGATGTAAGTGGATGCGAATAGCACAAACATGTTTCGAGCAAAAGTTTGCAGATTCGAGAATATTTCCATTCTGAGCGAAGAGACGAATGTTATCAGGTCTGATCCTATGAGCAGTTCTTTGAGAACAATGTCACTTTGCGGGTCGGCTACCACTGCAGCTGAAGTTCCGTATATGAGCTAATTGTTAATGTCAAATATGAACGGTATAGTTAGCAAAGCAAATTCAGTCTTATCTCACCAATCGTCTGGAGAACTCCTCTGTCAAACTTGACAGCTGAAGGATATAGTAAGAGAGCAGCGCCACGTGAAGAAAACGAAGAAAACTTCTCATGGTCTGAATTTTCTTAACTTTTCTGAAGGATTGTGGGGGCCGGATAAAAAGTGTTGGCGGGCCGGATCCGGCCCGCGGGCCGTAGTTTGCCCACCTCTGGCATAGTGCGACCGTACGTTACCTCCCGGAATAACGTACGCGTACCGTACGTACGTTATCGAAAAAATAACGTATGCGTACCGTACGCGTACGTTAAAAATGCCACAAATTTATCTGACCATTCCCAAAGAACATCAATATAACTATAATCTTATAAGGTACGCGCACCGTACGCGTACGTCAAAAATGATCAGTTTAGCTCTAGTCTATAGTATTGGTCACCGTCTCCCGGTACGCAGGCCTAGTTATTTAGGCCTACGAACGGTACCGAAATTTAGTTTTACCAATAAAATGAACACTGGCACTGACCAGTGACCACCCTATAAAGTGTGCCGTAAAACCTTAATATTCTTCGCACTAGGGGCCTATACATTAGACATAATATTTTAACAATTTGGAATTTAAAAGTTTGAAAGTAGAGATCATTGAACAGCCACAGATGACTGATGTAATGGTTAAAATTGTTTACGACCGTCAATCACCAACTATTATTGACTTTTCTTGTGCATAATGTTATGTATTTCATTTTCGTCATGAACAGATGTGAACGTACGGTAACGTACGGCATAATAACGTACGCGTACCGTACGTACGTTATAGAAAAAAATAACGTACGTACCGTACGTACGGTCGCACCTTGATCGACAGTCAGCGGATGCAGTAATTAACAGACGAAACCAAGGCAACAGTCAGCAGCAGCAACTGGGTGAGGAGGATGAGGAGAATGAGGAGGATGAGGAAGAGGAGGAGAAGGAGGAGGAAGAGGAAGAGGAGGAGAAGGAGGAGGCCTGTAGATGAGGCGATGAAGTGAGGTGTGCGGGAGAGAGGAAGGAGGTCAGAGCGAACGAAAGAAGACGACAGCAACGCATTCAGGACGACAGTCATCTTGGAGAGGCGCTATATAATTTACCTGAATGAATGAATGAATGAGTGAATGAGTGAATGAATAGTGAATGACTGAATGACTGAATGGGTGAATGAATAGTGAATGGCTGAATGACTGAATGAATAGTGAATGAGTGAATGCGGCAGACAGAAACGAGATGCTATATAATCGCATTTTCATCCGCATCAACAGCGAAGACAGACCATCGAAACAGCTCCGTCGCCATTGGCAACGACGTCAACATCATAGCGACCACTCCACCACAATCATCATCATCTTCATCATCATCATCATCATCATCGTTATCATCATCATCATCATCATCATCATCATCATCATCATCATCAGCAGCAGCAGCAGCAGCAGCAGCAGCAGCAGCAGCAGCAGCAGCAGCGAATTATCCGTGCGTGAGACTTAAGAGAAGGCATCGTTGATTCGGATTCTGTACTTGTTGAACCCAGTACCTGGTTTTTCAATTGACCATATATCTTCCTCTGCGTGTCTGTATGCTTTCTCTGTGTCTGTCTGTCTGTCTGTCTGTCTGTGTCTGTGTGACCGTTTCACGGATTGTGTTGCCAATAGGAATGAGTCTGCCTCTTTCCTTTGACGCCAGATGAATGTGAGCCAAGATGAAGTGGATTTCCAGTGACTGTTATTAGCAGAGACTGACTCAGTCAGTCACAGATGAACCAGTCGACGTTTTCTCCCCTCCCCTCCCCTTTCCCTCCCTTTCCCATATGATGACGATTACATCATCAGAGGCCCTGATACATTTAAAGGAGCGACGACAAAACCTCTCCATCATTACTATTGCCTTCTGCAGCAGACGCCAAATGAAAGATAGATCAGGTCACTCTGGTCCATTTCAACTCTACACATCATCTCATCAGCATTTCCCGAATAAATGACGTTGATTCACCTACACCAGCAACATCAGACTCATCTGCAGCTGCAACCACTACTAATACCATCACCATGATCATCATGATGATGATGATCATCATCATCATCAACAACAACAACAACAACTGTAAACAAAACCAAGATGAAGCCAAAATCCGAAGCGTATAGCAGCAGCCGAAGAACCAAATCCACAGCTTAGTTTTCAACAGCAGAAATTCGTTTTACAGATTTATTTCACGTATCAGATGGAAAATATCGCAGATTAATTTCACATATCAAGTGGAAAATATTGAACAAAAACGCCTGTTTGCTATATATATATATAAATAAATCTGTATATATATATATATATATATATATAAAATAACGTATGCGTACCGTACGCGTACGCTAAAAATGCCACAAATTTATCTGATCATTCCCAAAGAACATCAATATAACTATAATCTTATAAGGTACGCGCACCGTACGCGTACGTCAAAAATGATCAGTTTAGCTCTAGCCGATAGTATTGGTCACCGTCTCCCGGTACGCAGGCCTAGTTATTTACGAACGGTACCGAAATTTAGTTTTACCAATAAAATGAACACTGGCACTGACCAGTGACCACCCTATAAAGTGTGCCGTAAAACCTTAATATTCTTCGCACTAGGGGCCTATACATTAGACATAATATTTTAACAATTTGGAATTTAAAAGTTTGAAAGTAGAGATCATTGAACAGCCACAGATGACTGATGTAATGGTTAAAATTCTTTACGACCGTCAATCACCAACTATTATTGACTTTTCTTGTGCATAATGTTATGTATTTCATTTTCGTCATGAACAGATGTGAACGTACGGTAACGTACGGCATAATAACGTACGCGTACCGTACGTACGTTAGGCCTATAGAAAAAAATAACGTACGTACCGTACGTACGGTCGCACCTTGATCGACAGTCAGCGGATGCAGTAATTAACAGACGAAACCAAGGCAACAGTCAGCAGCAGCAACTGGGTGAGGAGGATGAGGAGAATGAGGAGGATGAGGAAGAGGAGGAGAAGGAGGAGGAAGAGGAAGAGGAGGAGAAGGAGGAGGATGTAGATGAGGCGATGAAGTGAGGTGTGCGGGAGAGAGGAAGGAGGTCAGAGCGAACGAAAGAAGACGACAGCAACGCATTCAGGACGACAGTCATCTTGGAGAGGCGCTATATAATTTACCTGAATGAATGAATGAATATATATATATATATATATATATATATATATATATATATATATATATATATATATATATATATATATATATATATATATGAAGCCAAAATCCGAAGCGTATAGCAGCAGCCGAAGAACCAAATCCACAGCTTAGAATTTTTAATTAACATACGATCATTATTATATATATTTTTATTTATTATATAATTTCTGATATATATATATATATATATATATATATATATATATATATATATATATATATATATATATATATATATATATATATATATATATATATATATATATATATATATACATGCACAGCAATAAATAGAAACGGAAACGAAATAATGATCGTCTGTTAATTAAAAATTCTTTGTCTGCAACGGTTCCATTTCTAGGAAAAAACCCACCTAACACAAGTCCTTGGAATCCACAGCAGAAGAATGGACCTAATTATTATTATTAATTAGTAACTTCTATAGCACCGGTGTCTACTAAAGATCCTTATCAATCGCTCTTCATTGTCAATTCACATAAGCTGTCATATCTTATGTTGAACGCTCGTCCTCTGTCTGTCTCTTTCTGTCTCTCTCTCTCTGTCTCTGTCTGTCTCTCTGTCTCCCTCTGCAGTCGTAGAAGACACGGAATTCTAAGTAATACAACAAATAAAAACAAGAAAATGCGAGAGACGTTGAGAAAGCGCTGACCAGCAGCAGCAGCAGCAGCAGCACCAGCAGCAGCAGCAGCAGCAGGTTCTACACGCATTCTACGTCTGCATCAAGTTGAGCGACTTCGTCCAAGAGCAAAGCAACAACAACTCAGTGAACAGGAAATGTCTAAGCTGAGCTGTGAAGCGGAGATTCCTAAGGTCAGCTTTGCTATCAGATTTGATGAAATCGCAGATAGTCCGTTGTTGACTCTCAACACCGGACATTGTTGACTTGACCAGCGAATGATGAAACCATTGACTGACTGTCATCAGCATCATCTTCAGCATCCGATTGTCTCGTGTCTCCGTTGCATGTCACTTGACGACCACCTTCAGATTCAACTTCATTTACAGTTTGTTTGTTGTCGTTTGTTGCGACACTGCTGCCACCTGACGACTCACTGACGTCAACATCGAGGCGATTGTAATTCTCCCGGTAGAAGAGCAGAAGAGGAATACTGATGGCAATTCCACCGGCCATCACCCAATTCATCCAACGCAAACCTACAGAGAAAACAAAAACTCTGTCTAAGAGAACAACAACAACAACAACAACAACAACAACAACAACAACAACAACAACAACAACAACAACAACAACAACAACAACAACAACAACAACAACAACAACAGCCATTCTACGTTCTGCTCCTTAATCTATGCGGCGCATTTATGCATTCGCCAGCCCCAACCTTGGAGAAAAGAGGAGGGCGACGCTAATCATCTTTGTTATAACACAGTGTCGTTTAATAGCATAACCAATCAAACCTCTCTGTCGCCTGTCACTCTCAGCCCCCCTCCCCCCTTGCCCTCTATTCTGCAGCTTTTTACTCAAGCTTGAAAGCTGAACTTTCTAAGCTACCCTATTCTGGATCCGCCGCTCCTCCAGTATCCAATGACCACATCATCAACGATTTCCACCATTGTTCCATGCTGTCTCTCCGCCTTAACTTCTGGCACTGAAACTGAGCAAACAGCCTGCAGTGGCTCTTGCGCCGGTGAAAGCTGCAGTATCCCTGAAGTGGCTATGAATAGTTCTCCTGAAGCGCTGCTATACTACAATTTAAATTTTACGACAGCAAGTAACACTTCAGAACCAAAAACAGCGTGAATCTGAATGTGTTTACCGATTCCTGGAATCATGAGAACGAGAAGAAAGATGAGACCGACGCAGTTATCAAGCCAAGTGAGAACTCCATTCGCCAGACCCTCTGACGTCGGATAGGCAGTTTCACATCCCAACTCATAAAACAACGGAGAAGATCCTTCGATTCCAACAACCGTTAGGATGTACAGCGAATACATGACACCTGTTTCATAAGATACAATTCAATTATTCCAAGAGAAAGCCTTTGTAAGAGCACACAATTTCATGAGAACATCTGCTTCATAAGACACAATTATTCCACGAAATTACCTCTTTCTGAAGACACCCACATTCTATGCATCGATAGCAACAGTCTCTAGTGCCATAAGATGTTATCCTGTTGGATCCACATTAGGGTGGAGTGAAAATGGCAAAAAAAAATTTTTTTTAAGCAAACGTTTTCTAATAGCGATGGAAAGTTGCCAGCATGTGAGTGTAAATAGTGCTCAAAATATTGTTGATTTTGCTTTGCGTCTTCTGCCCTCTACCGACGGTTTTATATTTACCATTTAAAATTCTTTGAATAACGTCAATGTGGTGCATTATTTTTCTTTTTCTTCAACTGACTGTCTTCAAACAGTTACAATTCATGAAAAACATGTTCAAATCAGTTGCGGAAATCGCCTCTGGTGTGTTACAGGATTATATAATTGTAACCAGAGGCGTAACTTTCGTCTAAAAAGGTGGAGGGTACCAATTTCTTACATACAGGAAGCAAGACGTTGACTGCGATCTCTGGGAAGGCAAAATAATAAAATATTGATTGGCATTGTGCATAAAGTGGGAGGTACGGTACCCCAGCCCAAAGAGTGGGGTGGGGTACGGTTACCCCTCGTTCCCCCGACAAATTACGCCTATGATTGTAACGCCTAATGAATGCAGCGACATTACACAAAGGAAGAAAAGTAGGAGAGAACGAAAGAAGTACCAAAGCTCTGTTCAAGCAGGATGTGCCAGCATACGACTGTGAGTGTTGAGGGGGTTTTCCAGAGAGTTATCCAAAAGAGGTCCGAGTCTGGTTTCGGTGTGGGGGGGGGGCGCAGATCAAGAGAGGACGCAGAGCAGCTGTGGCGATGGTGTTATATAGGGCGAGGAGAATTGGAAGACAGAGGATCAAATGAGTCAGGGTAGGAGTAGGCCCTACTTGAAAAGGTGAGACTTCAGTTTGGAGTGGAAAGCCCGGAGATGGATAGAGGAACATGAAGAGAAGGATGGAGGACGGGTTGGAATGATGGTGGAGGAACCAAGAATCTGCGGAATTCAAGGGGAAGATCGTTGCAGAGGCGTGGTGCTCTGTAGGATATGGCTGGGTTGGAGAACTTGAGATGAGTAGTGACCGGAGATCGAGAAAGACTGAAATAGGAGGGCTGGATATATTGTAGGGAGTTATAGGTTAGTGATAGGACTTAGAAGTGGATTCACTCTGGGATTTTTAGCCAATGTAGTGATTTGAGGATGAGAGTAATATGATGATGTTTGGGCATTCTCGTGACAGCCCTCACTAATGACTTTTGGATAAGTTGCAGACGCTTGATTTGGGTGGATTCAAGGTTGAGGAAGAGGGAATTGCTGTAATCAATGAACAATAGAGGCAGTGGCGTCTACCAATGGTGGAGTGTGGAGAACGATCTCCATCGAACTTCAAAAGTGGGGGGTTTGACATATTTGACTGAAAGTGGGGGGGTTGCATTTTTTCATGATAGCTCTTTTGTCCCGTGTGATAATATAGCCAAATCCAACAAAGCAAAAATAATAAAATCCCAAAAAGGTCTAAAAAAAATTTTGTCGCGCTTACGCGCGTTGTTTATACTGTCTTTAGGCACTCTCAGTTTAGACGTAAACTCAGCACCTATTACAGCAGAAAACATTCAGCTAAGTCATCCATTAATTCATTAATCTGTAGGCCTACCTGTCTCAGAATGACTGATTAATTCGTTTATTTTATGATGCCGTCATATCAAAGACGATTGGCGTCTCTCCCACTGCAGAATCTCAGAAACACACCACAATGTGTATTTCAGGGGCAAATTTGGGGGGGGGGGGGTTGATTCTCCATTTACTTTTGGGGGGGTTAGACGCCACTGAATAGAGGTAACAATGGTAGAGGCAGTTTTAAGGTCGATCATGGGCCGGATGCGACGAAGGTCACAAATGTGCCTGAAGCAGGAGCGCGAGAGGTTGGAGATGTGGTTAGAGAAGGAGAGGTGTGGATCACAAGTAATGGGGGGGGGGTGGTGGGGGGGGTCCGATGTGAAAGTTAAGAAGCGATGAGTTAGTCGATGGGTGTATGGAAGGGTTAGGTCTTTTCTTGATATGATCAGGAAGGCCTAGGATTATGAATTCTGTTTTGGAAAGGTTAAGGCAGAGGAGATTGGATTACATCCATTGTGATATTAGGTTAATCACGTTGAAATATTGCATCGACGGTAGAGGGCAGAAGATGTCATTTGAAATTTAAAATATTTGGTGTGTTTCTTACTCTACCTAAGTTGCATCTTTTGCCCACTATTAGAATTCATTTATTTAAAAATCATTTTTTCACTCCACCCTAATCCACATACTTACTTTCTTACAACATTCGTTTTATCAAGAATTTAGCAAAGACAATCATGGGTAAGAAAACATTCTGTGAGGTCCTTAAAGGGTTCAATAAAAAATCCCAGACATATAATATTATTTCAAACCAGACTTAGATCTATATATTAAAATAAATTTTACTAGCATGAATACATAAATGACACATTTTGAACATTTGAGTGCGAAACACAGAAGGTCGAGACTCGAGACCACGTCTTTAAATGCAATTCTGACACCCGCTTACTTTTGTTGAATGGAATGATCTTTGAGCAGAGAAGTCCAAACAAGAGACACAGGCAAAGACTCGTTGAAAATATGGACAGCAGAATCAGCTTCACGTGTTTCATGTATCGATCTGAAAACCTGCTCGGATAAAATCAAAAGAAAATTCACAGTAAAACATGTCTTGCAGGAATAGTTCAATATCCATATAGATAGTAGTCCCAGAAACCGCCGCCATCCGCCGCCGTCGCTAAGCCCTCAAGTTGCAACAAGTCGCTATGCTATCGACTGCTAGCGACTTCGTTCACGTTAATATTTTGCTTATTGTTTTCAGCAGCAGGACAGGAGCAACACTTGCTTATAAGGTACGAGTCACAGTGCAACGGACTAACAGCCTAACAATCAATCGATGTCAGGTCACCAATTCCTTGGTGCTTGTAACTTTGTATAACATCACGGAATCATTTAAATCGAAAATGGCGTCTGTTCTTTAGGCAAACGTATCGTTGAAATTACGTTGGCTTCACTAGCTCATCAAGTCAGTCGGTAATTCCTTAGCGACCGACTCCGGGGACTAATAGACAGTGTTATTTCAGCCCACAATACATCTGGGTTTGCATTCTCCTAAAGAGTGAAAGAGAACGAAAGAGAAAAAGAGAGAAAAGGAGAAAAAAGAGAAAGAGAGAAACAGTGAAAGAAGAGAGAGAGAGAAGGGAATGAGACAGACAGACAGAGAAATACAGAGACTGATAGAGAGAAAGTGAGCAAATGATAGAAGCAATTCCAGATAAGCAGAACCATGAAGCTGTCAAAACTTTCTTAGAACTGTGAGAGAGTCATGAGGTTTCGATCGCTTTTGAGAGGTGACTGAAAAACCGAGAATATTATATCTAAATGTTCAAATACTTATCGACGCAGTATACAGAAACAATTTTATTTTATTTGTCAAAAAACAAAGCGAACGGGAGCTTACAAGGAGAGCAGAAATCCACTGACTCCACAAGCGATTGAAGACGCAAATCCGACCCATCCAAGTTCCATCTACAAAGGAAAAGGTGATTGAGGAAGAGGATTCTGTACAACAGTAGCTTAACATCTTCTGCCTGTGTCGCGGTCGACTCCTTCGATCGCAACGACGAACCAACGAAGGAACTATTAAAAGATCTTTAATTAAAAATAAAGTCGATTAAGTGTAAAGTAAGTCAACTCGTCTATCAAATATCACAATCGTAGACAGCACACAGGTTGGCTGGTCTCGATTGAACGTCATACGATCAATGTTTCAACGTTTACAAATCTTCGTCAAAAGGCCCCCAATGTACATCAGGTCTATCTTATATAGAGTTCTCCCGGATTCCAGAACGTTCTGTGACGTCACTGTACTTTTCCCTGGAAAGTCCTACTGAACACGTATATCCTTGTTGCATGCACCGAATTAATGTTGACAGCTTGTTGCAGAATTTTCCGTGCGTTGTAAACAAGCTTGTTGACGCGTCGGTTTTCTTCCCTTGATGCATGCACCCGCGTAGACCGCGACATTCCCTCCGCCCTCAGATGATGACACGTCTTCAGCACCATCTCGAACGGGTCATCACGATCAAGCCGGGCCTCCAGACTCCATCTCGATACAGCATATACAACCAAAACAAAACACATCAGTTAGTCAACTTATCCACACAATTTGCGGGCTCGATCCCTGTGTGTCGGGCCATTTCCCCCCTTCACCATCCGAGTCACAACCGAGAGAGGAAATCAGCCACCGTGTTCTGACGTCCAGGACGACATCGAAAGTCCACGTTAAACTCTTGCAATGCTAACGCCCAACGAGTCAGTTTCGCACTCTTAGGGCTTGCATCTGTGAGATAAGACAAAGGATTATGATCTGAATAAATGATTATCTTTGATAAGAATATCCATGACTTGAATCGTTTAAGTGCCCAAATCACTGCGAAAGCCTCTCTCTCAATTGTAGACCAATGCATCTGTGTATCTGTAAGTTTAAGACTAGCAAAAGCAATTGGTTTTTCTTGACCTTCTTCGGTCCACTGAAACAAGCAACACCCGACCGCGGTGGCACTTGCGTCAACACTTAAACCAAATTCCTTAGTGAAATCAATGGTATGCAACTGTGTAGCTTTACTGAGATCATCTTTTAACTTATCTAGTGCTTCTTGATGCTTTTGCTCCCAAGGCACCTTCGTAGGTATGTTATCTCGTGTCAAATCAGTTATTATCCGTGCTTTTTCAGCTAAAGCAGGTATAAAATTTCGAAAGTAACTGAAAAAACCCATAACCTTTCTAACTTCTTTCTTTGTTGTTGGAGGATGGATATCATTGATCGTAGCGATCTTACCTGGATCAGGTTCAATACAACCTGACCCTACTATATGGCCAACAAACTTTATTTTGTTTTGTGCAAAATTACATTTTCTTAAATTCAAAGTGAGTCCTGCTTCCTCAATAGTTTGCAAGAATTTCTCTAGATGTTCTAAATGGTCATTCCAATTCATTGAAACCACTGCCATATCATCGACGAATGGTTCGGTAAAACTTCGCACTGGATGTAAAACTTGGGTCATAGCACGAATAAAGGTATTGCTAGCGGACTTGAGTCCAAACGGCATTCTTGTGAACTCAAAAAGTCCTGCATCACATACGAATGCCGTAAGCCATCGATGTTCTTTCCGAACTGGAATTTGCCAATACCCCGATTTCGCGTCGAAAACACTAATAAACTTTGCCCGTCCCACCTTTTGTAAGACGTCAGCAATGTCTGGGGTCGGGTAACAATCACCTAGAGAATATTTGTTAACATGGCGATAATCAATTGCCAATCGAACGCCATTTTGACCTTTGGGTCCCTTCAAAACGCAAACTACCGGACTGGCCATTTCACTTTTCGATGGTCGAATGATGTCTAATGCCAACATTTCTTCTATCTGGCGTTGTACTTCAGGTTTAAGTAGCTCAGGTACTTTATATGCCCTTAAACGCTTAGGAGTGAAATCATGAGTTATCTTAATTTCATGTTCTAATACTGGACAATACCCAGGTTTATCCACGAATACTGCCGAGTGCCGATCCAAAACTTCAAAAAGTTGCTTCTGTTCCTCTTGCGAAAGATGCGCTATAATCAGAGGATCAATTCGCTTACTCGGGCTTATTTGTTCACGTTCTTCCTGATCTACAACCTCTACTATACCAAATTCTTCATCTTGATCAACAATTACTGAACAGCTATTGATCATCGCTTGTTCGAGTCGTTCATGGTATCGCTTGATCTTATTTGCGTGTAAATGTCTTTGTTTTCCCTCTATTTCTACTATATAAGAATATGGGGATTTAACCTTGACTACGGTAGCAGGTCCTTGCCATCGACTATAAAATTTAGAACTACCAAAATCTGGTGCTAATACTGCTACTTTATCTCCAACTTCGTATTTTCTGTCAGTACTACGCAAGTTATAATAATCTGCATACCGCTTTGTTTCTATATCACTATAGTAATCTGCATAAACTTTCGCGAATTCGAGGTTTTCCTTCAGTGATTGGAGATACTCTTCGGGTGATTTACCTAAGTTAAGAGGTACTTTTCGTTCGCCAGCCCACGATTCCTTCAACACACTAAGTGGACCCCGAGGAAGAGTTCCATAAACCATAGTGAATGGCGAAATATGAGTCGTGCCTGAAGGTTTTTCTCTAAGGCTCCACAGAACAAACGGTAGCAATTGGTGCCATCCACGAGGATCAGATTGAGCAAGCTTAAAGATCATGGTTTTCAAGCTTTGGTTGCATCTTTCAACCAATCCAGCTGCCTCAGGATGTCCAGGGGTATTAAATCTGGGACTACAACCCATTCGCCGCAAGAATTCTTTCGTCAAACGACTGGTAAAGTTGGTACCACAATCAGAACTGATGATCCTTGGAATAGAAAAAGTTGTAAAAACTTGCAACAGAGCTTCACAAACTCCCTTTGCATTCAGCGATCTAAGAGGATACGCCATCGGCCAACGAGAAAATTTGTCCACCAGAACCAGAGCATAATTGTACTGGGGTTTCGATTTGTTGGATTCTCCAGTCACTACCATAGGGCCAATACAATCCATATTTAGATGGTTAAAACAGAGTTCATCCGCCCTCGGAATAGGAGTGATCGGGACTCGATCTGCCACTTTAACTGGAGTTCTTAGTTGACAAATTTGACAAGACGCACAATATTCGCGAATCCTCTCATCCATTCTTGGAAACCAAAAGTTTAATTTGATCCTGGCTCTCGTTGCCTTAAAAGCCATGTGCCCAGCACATGGGGCATCGTGTGCTACTCGCAAGACAACCTCGATTCTATCTTCCGGTAAACATAATTGATTAACCTTATGTCCCATAATTTCCCCTTTGTGGTACAGGAGGTTATTATCTATAAAGAAATTATTTTTATTCTGTCTCGCTTGTTGCCAGCAAGATATAAGATTGTGACAATTCTGTTGCTCACGCAATAAAGTATCATTATTCGCTACTCCCTCATCAGACTTGAACTCTGTTGACTCAACATCAAGAAAATTATCTGAATCATCAACTAGTTGCTCCTGAGAATATTCATTCACTTCTGACGGCAAGGATTCGTTGCTGTTACTTTTCTCGATATTAACTTCTAAGTTATCTTCTTCTGCCCCTCTGTTTATTTGTACACATCGATCTACGCCAGCTACCATCACTACATATTGCGAACTATCCCTTAATAGGTCCACAACATGGGGTGTCAAAATAACCCGTTCATTTAGTTCAGGGACTACAGCGAACATGACGCACAAAGATGGCGCAATGTTCATCGTTCCTTCCATTGAATTAGCTAATTTCATTTGTAGGTATACTACATCTGCCTTACATCCTTCTCCGTGAAAACCAATTATATTAATCCGTTTAATCACGGGTAAGTTTAGTGACTCAATTAATTTCTTATCAATACAACAAATTTCTGCTCCTGAATCAGATAATGCTGGCTGAGAAGGGAGATCTTCAATCTGTACATTGATATACGACCTCTCTTGTAATCCATCAATACTATTCTCGTATACCCTTACAGCAGTTTCCAAGCCTATTGGTTTAGAATTATCCAATAAATTCCCTTGCTTTACTTGTTCAGGTATCTCATGCAACACGTTGACCTTCTCAACAACTAAGTCGATCACTTCTTCAGTTGGGTTCCCAAATATACAAGTACTCACCTTTTTAGAACTTGGTTTGGTCTGGCACTCCCTTGCCCTATGACCCTTCTGATGACATAGGAAACAGAGACCCTTTACCTTGGCCTCCTCCTGAGACACCCTCGCACCTATCTTGGCTTCACCCCTTATTTCCGGTTTGGGAGACTTGGGTTGAGCTGTCTGGTTATTGACTTGAACATGTGGTTGACCTTTCGTCCAATTGTTATACTTCGGTGTCGGATGACTACGGCATACTAAGTCATTCCCACCATCATGCGACGCTACATAAATGTCAGCCGCATTAGCTATGTCTTCACAGCTCAACCACTCCTCTTTTTCTTGGGCCAAGATATAATCTAAACAAGCCTTCGACAAGGACTCCTTAAGCCGATCCGCAACCAATAAACTTACAAGTTTATCAAACTCATCAGTTATCTTTCTACTTTTCAAATAATACATAAGAGCCACACGCAATTTGGATGAATAGATCGTAAATGATTCGTCCGATGCTTTGTGCAACGACCAAAATCGGGCTCTAAGATTTGAAGGGCTTATCTTAAACTCCCTTAGCAAAAACTCCTTCAGGAATTTGTAGTCATGGAGCTGTGCCTCAGTAAGGCGCATGGTTAATGCCTTAGCTCTTTCACTTAAAATGGCTAGCAATAATTTTGCTCTAATATCTTCATCCACCTCATACACATTAAACAAACCATCCAAGTGATCAAAGAAACCTGGAATTTCTATAGGGTCGGAAGGAAATTTCCAAAGAATATTCTTGAGGGCATCACTATAACGCTTAGTACGACTTGCTAAAGAATCTCTAACATTTCGTTCTTCCTGCTTTTCCTTCCTCTCCCTTTCTTCTTTCTCTTTCCGTTCCTTCTTTTCTCTTTCTTCTTTCTCTTTCCGTTCCTTCTTTTCTTCCTCTCTCCTCTTTTCCTCCCTTTCTTCCTTCTCCTTCCGTTCCTCCCTCTCTCTTTCTTCCTTCTCCTTCCGTTCCTCCCTTTCTCTTTCTTCCTTCTCCCTCCGTTCCTCCCTTTCTCTTTCTTCCTTCTCCCTTTGTTCTTTCTTTTCTTCCTCTCTCCTCTTTTCCTCCCTTTCTTCCTTCTCCTTCCGTTCCTCCCTTTCTCTTTCTTCCTTCTCTTTCCGTTCCTCATATTTACGGATTTCGAACTCCAGACGGCGCTTCTGCAGCTCGTAATCCACTCCTGTTGGAGATATTGGACTACCCTTAAATTCCTCTTCCTCTTTTCCAATCTCCATGGCCCATTCTTCCATTAATTGATTTCGATCCCATGACATAACATCATCTTCGTCCCTTCCTGCCTTCATAAGATACACCCTAAGGCGCTCAGACGACATTTTGCGAATATTCGCTTGCATCTCTGTTGTCAACGCTTCCATTTTTACAAACAGTCAGTCAACAACAATCAACAAAAAAAAACAGACACCACGCGGCAAACCCGCCACACAAAAGGAAAATTCCACAACCCAAAGTGCAACTATTCAGTATCCAAAGAAGTACACTCGCCAAGTACGCAAAAACTATACAAGCTCACGCAAGTCTGGCCTCGATCACAACAATGGATCAAATTTCAAAGAAATAATCAGCAGATATTGAAAGAGAAATAATGGCTGCCTCCCACTCGGCTGCAACTCCACTCTCTTTTCTCCTTCTCAGCCACGACAACACCTAGGATCTTACCCGTATGTTGACTGCTGTCTTCTGCTGTCTCAGCCGAACGACGCACTTCGTCCGTCCGACTGTCGTATGCCGATTCACCCGTCTCCCACGGTAGAAAGGCGTCTCGATCCGCTCGCTGTCTGGAACAGACCGTCTCTTGATCCTCCGGGTTGACTCCTTCCTCCGCCGGCTCGCGTCTTCTTCACCGGATCCAACACCGATGATCCCACTTCTGACACCAATAATGTCGCGGTCGACTCCTTCGATCGCAACGACGAACCAACGAAGGAACTATTAAAAGATCTTTAATTAAAAATAAAGTCGACTAAGTGTAAAGTAAGTCAACTCGTCTATCAAATATCACAATCGTAGACAGCACACAGGTTGGCTGGTCTCGATTGAACGTCATACGATCAATGTTTCAACGTTTACAAATCTTCGTCAAAAGGCCCCCAATGTACATCAGGTCTATCTTATATAGAGTTCTCCCGGATTCCAGAACGTTCTGTGACGTCACTGTACTTTTCCCTGGAAAGTCCTACTGAACACGTATATCCTTGTTGCATGCACCGAATTAATGTTGACAGCTTGTTGCAGAATTTTCCGTGCGTTGTAAACAAGCTTGTTGACGCGTCGGTTTTCTTCCCTTGATGCATGCACCCGCGTAGACCGCGACAGCCTGAAAACTAAAACTTACAAGAAACTCTTTACCGCAGACAATGCTATGTGTCGTCAAAAGTAACTCTTTAAGGCCTGTAACAGTCCTCGACCTTAACTGCAACAATTACTGGGTCCAACATGGAGGGGGTGGGGGTGGCTGGCCACCAGTTTTCACAAGAGGCACCACTGTGGTCCGGTTGTCGCCCAGCAAGCGATGAAATAGTAGTTGCAGCTCCTTAATAATTATCAGAATTGGAGCAACATTGTTACAATGCTTAGCATTTGTAACATTTCTCAATAAACAGCCTCAGAAAATTTACCAGTAGGATGTGCAGTGAACTTCGGCGTCACAGTGGGAATTGTTGTCCAATGTACAGAGAGATGACTTACTGACTCAGAAATGGCAAGAACATTGTCGAGAGTTAGATGCCAACCTCTGATGCAACGAGATCTTTTACGTCAACATCAAGAATGGATGACCACTGGTCAGCTATTCCCATTGTCATTCCAAAGCACAGTGCAACCTTCCAGAAATCACGATTTCTAAACGAAACAACAAGTAGACGACACTACATTCAACTGAAACACAACATTAATAACACTGAAGAGCAACAATGCAATAACGACAGAATTCACATTAGCCATAATGTAACCTCATCTGAAACAGTTCTGCAAACTGTAGGAATTGCTCAGAGTAAATGGCTAACAAATCGTGAGAGTATAATGGGTTGGTACTCAATGGTCAGTCAACCTTTTCTTTTGACAGCTTCGATTAAGTAGGCCCTACTTCCAGTTTCTCAAATAAATGACCGAACGATCCGCCTGAAATGTTTCCCTAGAATAACTGGAATCTTGAGATCATTTCTGCAGCTTTCAAAGAAAGCTAAGTCGCAGGAATTCACATGTGTTCAGTAAGAAAATAGAGGAGGAGGAGGACGAGGACGAGGACGAGGAAGAGGAAGAGGAGGAGGAGGAAGAGAAGGAGGAGGAAGAGAAGGAGGAGGAGGAAGAGGAGGAGGAGGTACTTATGGTCAGGTCGAGGCTGAGGTCAAGGGTCAATCTAGTATCCAGTCAGATGGAAGCCTCAGAGTGAATTTCCACCAACACAGCCTCACACTGAACCACCCGAAGACTCCTTAAAACACGATTCGTGACAACACGAAATCTCATATAATGCACTCAAAGCCATCGATCACAAACTATGGTTTAGCCATGGGACATAGCACACAGCTTTGTAGGTACCTCCTGTTGAGTGATGCCAGTCCAAAGCCTGGATAAAAGAGGAACAAAGTGACCAGTGCTCGAAATGGACCGGAACGCACCGGAACGCCGTTCCGGTTCGTCAAATGAATTTAGCGTTCCGTTCCGGTTCGTCAAATGAATTATTGTGGAAAATACTATGAAATTAACGTGGATGCTCCCATATCTTTGACTAGCGTTCCGTTTCGTAAAATTTTCCATTTCGAGCACTGAAAGTGACAGTATCCACCTTCGTTATGACACAGCATTTCATAAACAGAAAATACCTGCAGTTCTCTGGTGGTGCCAGTCCTAAGACTAGATAAAAGAGGAGGTATTCATTATGACATAGCGATATTAAACAATAGAAACTACTAGCAGACCTAGCACCCTGCCAACGTGCTCACATGGAGCCAATAAAGGACCCATATTTCCACATGGAACCCGTGTGGAGCCCATATTGGTTCCATCTAATGCCCATGTAAATGCTGACAGGAACAACCTTGCACTTATGACACGACCCCAAAATGAGATCCCAATTCTAATCTCGAGATTTCTACAGCGTCCAAAAAGGCGAAGTCGAGGGAGCCAATTACGGTTGCTCCCAAAAGAGAGCATTTAAAGGAATTTCCAGTGTAGATAGCAAGTGCTTATAAGTCAAAGAGGGAATTCTTTCTGCAAACTAACCGAACAAGGACCCTGAATCCCGTCTTGTAACTGAGCCTCGTCGTGCTTGCACTGACGCTGGGTGCAGTCGGAGGCTTAGCTGGAAAGTAGAGTAGAAGTCCAAGGAATAGAACGACGGTGAATGCACATTCTGTAGAAGACAAGAGACTTTCAATTAGCACTAAACTCAGTCTGCAGAATCTCTATGGTAAATGCGGAAAAAATTCATATTTAACTTACTAGGCAACACTATTACAGAGGAAAAACAGCTGTTGCTACAAATGCTGTTGGTTCTGCATAATCAAACTGTCTTATGGCGAAAAGATCTAAGTTGTCTCTGCATGTAGTTCACAACCAATAACAACGAGAAACGCTCAGTTGACAGACGGAAACTCCGATGATCACGAAATTTGCACATTTTTAAATGAATCAGAAACTTGAGCGATATGGCAAAAAACTTTAAATTCATTCCAATCTCAAATTGTAGCATTTTCACAGAGATTCACAGTCGATTCTAGAAATCGATTTTCTTACCAATATACATGAGTCTTAGGATGAAATGCGCAGTTGCTCTTTCTGAAGACAAATAAAAACATATAATTAGAACATTAACAACACACAGACATAGACATCACATGACCAATCGTCTAAAAAGAGAGAAAGAGCCCTTCAACGCTTCTACTAGAAACACCCGAAAGGCCCGAACGGTTGTCAGCTCTAGGAGAAGAATACGACTTCTCTTTCACAAAGCAATTGCGATACTCTTAACAGCTGGCTAATGAATGATTACCTGGATTTATGCTGTTTTCTCCAAGTGAAACGTTATTCCATTCACTAGAAACACAAGAGAAACGTTTCAATCAGGGTTTCATAGGAGATAAGGTTTTAACTGATTTCAAATCAATACTAAAACAAGTAATTAACAAGTAATTAACTATCGTGTAGCCAAGGGGTTGACATTTAAACACAGAATCTAATGAAGAAGAAATGGAAATAGGAATTCAGTGAATTCACAACTGTAACTACATTTAAATGCTGCGAGATTGAATAATTTTCACTGAAGAAAGAAGAATCTGTAATACAAACGTCAGATTCTTGTGATGATGTGTGTCTGGCATTGGAACCGTCAAAGGACCTAGAGAAAACAATCAGACGTTTCACACGATATTACACACGCACGCACGCACGCACGCACGCACGCACACACACTGAGTAAATTGGTCATAACTCAAATCCTCACAACTCTCTGTTAATCCTGCAAACTCACCAATGGTTACTATGTGTGCCAGAAACGTTATACCAAAAGGGAAAAACACTTTAAATAAGATTTGAACTTTCTTCCATCTGTTTGAAAAATAGCAAGATTAAAATATAAAGGCAATTTTAGAAAATTCTGAAGCCAAACCTATAATATACGAAGTTGCAACACCGAATCCTGCAGCGAGCAAAGCGAGAGATGTTGCCGTCGTCCGTTGATCAGCAGGGAACCATACTGAAGAGAGAAGCGGAGGACCAGCGGTTATCACTGGACCAGCCATTCCGTTTAGAAACTGTCCACAGTGTATCAACCTATTTATAATAGACAACTGTAGTCAATAGCAAGAAAATGATAGAAAAACTGGAGTAAAGCAGTTGACATAGCAACGTAATTGCACATAAGATACTTTTGCTAAGGTAATGACAAGAGTCCAACACACATAATTAAGGTACTTTTGTCAATAACAGAGGCCAAACACACATGTAAAGGTACTTTTGTTAAGGTAATAGTAAGAGGCCAAACACGAGCGCGCTTGTGTGTGTGTGTGTGTGTGTGTGTGCGTGTGCGTGCGTGTGCGTGTGCGTGTGCGCGTGCGCGTGCGCGTGCGCGTGCGCGTGTGCGTGTGCGTGTGTGTGTGTGTGTGTGTGTGTGTGTGTGTGCTGAGAAATTTTCGAGATTTGCATCACCATTATAATATACAAATGAAGTGAGGAAATCTGTGGCTCAAATGACAAATTGCATTCACATGGCAACTTAACGAGACTTTCGAAAGTGCTATTTAAATATCCAAATGCATAAGCTAATCAATTCTGGGAACTTCTAGCATAACATTATTCTAATATATACATTATATACATACAATAGCCTATATATACAGTTTATGGACTATACAGTATGTGTGTGTGTTGTGTGTGTGTGTGTGTGTGTGTGTGTGTGTGTGTGTGTGTGTGTGTGTGTGTGTGTGTGTGTGTGTGTGTGTGTGTGTGTGTGTGTGTGTGTGTGTGTGTGTGTGTGTGTGTGCGTGTGCGTGCGTACTGCAACTGAAACGTAGAGCTTTGAAAGATTGCTGACCAAGTGGCTGTCTTTGGTTCAGACGATATGCAGCGTAGACCAGAGCCAAGCACGAGAAGAAACCCAGTCAATAAACACGACACTCGCAAACCTAAGCAACAGAACATATAGCATCACACTCGCATAAACCTAAGCATCACATACAGCATCACAATCACATAAACCTATATAGGCATCACATATAGCATCACATGCACTCACATAAACCTAAGCAGCAGAACACAAAGCATCACACTTGTCTCTCATAGAACAATGTTAGATGTATCTTAATCAAGCATTATCTAATTGCAGAAAGAAGACAGACAGAGAAGCCATGTGTTGCAGACCAAAGGCAATCTCTAAACGTTCTCAGCGCTAAACAGAATCTATGTCAGTGGGAAGAGTTTAACACTGGAGCTATATGAAATTAAGTCCGCAAGTAGGCCTATTGCTAGTTGGTTAGGTCACATCTGGTGCCATGCGAGAATCAATCCGGGGGAGAGAGAGGCCTCCGGGGTGAGGATGGGAGGTGCACCCCTGCCAGCATATGCCCATTTGACATTTGATGGGCTCCATGAGGGTTCGACATGGAAACATGGGTTCAATATGGGCCACATGTAGATATGCTGGCAGGGAGTTAAGGTGGAAAGCACTCATCTTTAAGATGGTTACTGCAAGGAATAATATCAACATTCGTATGCGTAACCATAAAATTGGATAAAATGTATATTTAAAAAGACAGAATTGCATTAAATAAGTAAAAGAAGTGCAAAAACGCACAATATATTTTAAATTAATGTAACATCAGAGATTGCATGAAAAAAGGAATGAAACAAAATGCAAAATCAAAGACACATTCACACATGCGTTTCAACGACAACGCGCTTTCGTGCAAGACTTGTTTGTTCGTTTAGTTGCATAACTTGTATTGTATTGTATTGACAAGATTAATGGACAACCACACAATTCAGCACTCCAGAGTTTATCAATTGGTGTTACTACATACATAAATAGCAAGAAACATACATATATACATATAGATACAGCCACATTTATCTAAATAGGCCTACATACAGCCTATTTAAATAAGTTATGCAAACTGAATAAATTTACACAAATTATGCACACTGAATATAATTACATAAATTATGCAACTTGAAAATATTTACATAAATTATGCAGATTAGATATATTTACATAAACATAATATGCCCAGTACTTCGGTTGTCTTCCTATATAGTGTGCACATACCTTTGACGTCCATGAGCCAGGAGAAAATCGGAGCAAAGATGACGAAGGTGATGCAACCCCAGTTGGTCTGAAGAGCAATATCCGCCGTTGTCCAATTGAAAGCGAGTGCAACGGATTTATCGAGAGGACTCCAAGTGTTCCAGATGAGGTTCTGAGCGAATGCCATCATCGAGAAAACAAGAAGAATCCACCATCGCCTTCCGTAGGCTTTGACCAACGTCTGTGAACCGACGACGCTGCTGACCCCGTCTTGACCTTCCGACTGATCAACGATTGGTACTGACGTGGAATTGATGGAAACACCACGGAATAAACTCCCAGAAGACGACAGCGTTTGTTGGCGGTTGCTGCTGTGGAGAAGTGGCTCCGCCTCTCCATCTTCCAGTTGTCCGAATCCACTTGGAGAACCCTTCCTTAACATTCCGCTTCTCAAGGTTACAACGTTGATGCTCACATTCTATCCAGGCAGAGAAGTTGAGCTAGCCTACGGCAACGAAACACCGTCAGAGATTATAACAGAGAAGTTGAGCTACAGAGCGAAGATCTTGGAAATATCTCTCAGGGAAGAAATATTGTCTTGGAAAGCAGGTGGCCTTTTTATCATCATATCTTACTCTGTTTTCAATCAGTTTCATGGCCTCTGCCTCGCCTTTTGGCCTTTGTTTCTTTTGCAGCCTCTAATAAGTCTTCTGCATGGCCTTCGCCTTGTGGCATTTGATTCTCTCTCGTGGCCTCTGCCTTTATTATGGCCTTTATCTGAGATTTTTGCCTTTATTGTCTCGTCTCGGCCTTGATCTTGTGGCCTTGGTGGTTTCAGAAGCTGCAATTGTCCTTTTCCAAGTCCTTAGACCTTTTCAGATGTACTGATCAGACCAGAAACACAATCTAACAATAATTCAGAACTTACCTCTAATTAGAAAGACAATGCCAATTAACAGTTCTTCTCTATATGGGATTTAATCCAGTTACAGTTCGACTGAGGACGAGGTTGTTTGACGGCCCTCCTCGCTAACACTTGTGTCATCATGTGATGAACATCAACAACGAACGATAACAACCGGGTTAACGCAGACACAGACAGACAGACAGTCTAACTTAGCCCTTCGGTCTATAGCTAGGCCTATATGAACCTCACGCATTCGCAGGCCTAGGCCAGGCTCACATGCAGCTGTCGGTCTCTCTTTCAGTCCTTCTGTCTGTGTGTCTGTCTGTCTCCTATTCGATGCTCATTATAATTCAAGTCCTGTGGTCATAATAAGCGGTAGCTCTAAGACGGTCAAAATGTCTCGAACCACTTAACAGCTAATGTAAATATTGATGTTATGCTTATGTTATCGAAATAGATGAGTCAATTATTCGTAGAGTAGATTAAGTCCTTCGTTGCAGTTGACGTGTCTTCTCTCTCAGTTCTTAATTCTCAAAGCAGTCATTTCTATCGCAGTTTAGTCCAAACGCGTTTAATCGTGAACAACAAATAATGATCGGCCTATTATCATCTGTTGAACGGTCAAAACAAGACGTACCGAGCCACAGGGACGAAACGCACATTACTTCCGCCATCAGGCTACGTCAACTCTAACCGCTCTCCTCTCCCTCTTACCCCCTCGTCTGCCTTACCCCATCGGCCCAATCACCTCTCTCCTGTCCCTTCATCTGCCCTCCCTCCATCGGCCAGTTTGTTCAATAGCATTATGAAGTCATAAATACACTCGCACTCAAACACACAACTCCCGTCCATTGTCACAGGCGTCAGCTGCAAGTAAAGGCACACAACAACATACATGTACGTCATATGTCTCGCTCTGTCTGTCTGTCTGTCTGTCTGTCTGTCTATTATCATAGATGGCTGTTATGTTCTCGATTTAATTCCGGAAATACTTTCTAACAACCTATAATCGTTATGGTTTTTACAGCGTTTAACCTCAACGGGTTTTTCCCTGGTTGACTAAACGCCATTCTTAGTCACACTAAATCGAGACCCCGTCTCAATGCGAGAAACACGGAAATTGTCAGCATGTCATAAACATTAGATGGAACCCTATTTGGCCCATATGGGTCCCATGTGGAAGTACGGGCCCCACATGGCATGTCATGTATTACGTCACAATCACCCATCAAAAGGTTTTCCTCTCATCGACGTTTCTAAACTTATAATTCCTATAAAAGATGTTTAAAGTTCAAAATCATTTGCAATGCCTTTAATGTTTTCATCAGCGATTTACTAAACAGACATTTTTCAATTCCATCCTGTTCCTTTAAAAGTCGACCATAACTCACCATTTGTTACATTGTTAAATCACAATTTTGAACATCCTAATAATCCAAATGACTGTGTAAAATTAAACACCACAAAATAGGTCAATAAAATCTGGAATAGTTTCATCATTAGTTAATTGTAAGTTACTAACTTCCATCGCGTAATTACTAACTTCCATCGCGTCGATGTCTAATGCACACAAGGCAATGAAGGCATCAAACGATGGAACACGAAAATGAGGTCATAACCAAGTCAGAAGTTCCTTATTAGACACTGCAGAGAAATGTCAGTTAACGAATGGGTAAAAGTCCTCTGCAGAGGAATTTCTGTAGAAATCAACGAAGCATTTCTTTTGAGAGACAATTCGTTCTCAGAGGAGACAGAGACGTCTTCGTGGACGATGACTGGGTTAGGGTCTTTGGTTGAATCGTAAATATGACAAAAGCAAATACAGGACGGATAACCTTTCCTTATCGGTCACATATCGCTCTGGGAACTTCAAGGAAGTGTAGATGGGCAAAAGGAATTAACACTACATCAATCGACCTGTCAGCAGAAATCACGTGAAATCAATGTGCTGTTGCTAAATATAATCTTGGAAACTAAAAACTGAAATCACTATAATTTCTCTCTTCATAATAATTGGTCTGCTGATGAAGTTCTAATATATCTCCTCTTCAAATCAATTCAGAAAATGGACGGATTTCAGATAAGGCCTACAGCAGACACACACCACAACACGGACACACAAGACACGACCCACATGCACACACATCATCATTATTATTATTAGTAAGCATTTATTAAACACTACAATCTAATGACGAAGCATGAATCGATGGCACTGAGCAACTGTGAGCAAAGGACTTGCTCAAGGTCCCTACACAGTTACCATCTCAGAGGAGGAGGAGGCTCAAACTCTTATGCTCTGCATTACAAGGCAAGAGCTCTATTCAATCGGCAGATACGTCCCCAGTTACAAAGACCAGCGACCCTGCTGACCATTTCCTGTGGAAGACAAACTATGACATAAAGTCACCTTCAGACCAGTGATATGTGCTCCAAATATGAGCAAAAAAGCTTCTTCAAATGAAAACAACAGTTAAACAGAAGAACCAGAGCAAGATGCAGAGCTGTTGTATTCTAGACATCTGCCAGACATTATATGACGTAGCATCCAAAACATCACAAGAACCAGACACCAAGTACGACATTTATACATAGCCTAAGTACGACTGACCCATCATAACTCCTCACATCGATCCACTTCTCTCTTTACAAACACTTACTGCATAATTATACATTGCATCCATGCAAGTCACCCATTGAGTTAGTGTCACACTAAGCTAAAATCTGCACCTTTTTGAACGAGACAGCCACACTTGCAACGCTTTCTCTGCACAATTAAACAGGTTTTATTCAGATGACTTGCAGTCTATGACTCCCATGCATACATCTGCTCATTACAGCTGAAATAAAATGACTTTAATAAGAAAAATATCAAATATAAAACCCACTCTATGACAATATCATACAGTATCACTGTGGCAAAGTTCAAAAGAACACCGCTACAATGTACAGTAATCCTATATTTCCTAAACAATTCTATAAAAATATTTCACAGAAACCAGCTGATAAAATAAAGCGTGATCGTATAGTATTAATAATAAACTTATTAAATAAAACAAGAAAACATCACATTTTCACCAAATCTGTCGAAAGTCTAACAAGACTATTTACAAACTGGCTAAACTACTCAAATCTAACAATGGGCTTCTTGGTTAAAATAACTGCATTTCTGCCAACAAATAGGACATGTACGAAACAAAACAGTTATGTGCAAGAAAAATATTCATGATCACCAAAGTTGGTCAAGTGACTTTTGCAAAACGTAGGAAAGGTGAATTTGTTAACTTGAATATTACAATCCAAAGCCCAACAATATACAGATCAGATTTCATTTACCCAAACTGTAATAGAACTATTCTTAACACTTTAATGATGAGAGTGTACTAAAAGTGACTGGGAACCAATGCAGCCCAGCGTTATGGTGTAAACAATCTAAAGAAAACTGCAAAAACAAAAGAATAAAATAAAAGAACTAGAGAACAGCTGACATTTCAATCTCCACAACAGTTTTAACAAAATTCTTTAGAGAAATCTTCAGAAATATGTGGTAGAAATAAAACTGGAAAGACACAGAAAACTGCAATCTTAGAAAGGCACAGCATACAGTTCAGTGAACTCTGCACTTTGCTGCATTCAACAGCAACTTCAACACACGTTGTGGCCTTCTTCTCTTAGTCAAACCAAATAAATGTAGGAACTAACTAGAAAATGCTTAGACTTTCCATAGGTAACAATTGCAATAGCGAATTAGAAAAGCACTGCCCTTCAAAAGAGAACCAGCAGCAAATGCCCCGAGTCAAGCATCACATTCATCTGCTACTAAAATGACAAATTATCATCCAATTGGTACAAATTTCTACAAAATACAACAATAAACCTTCTGACTAAAACAAATGCTTAACAACAACAACTGCACAATTTTCAAATCAGTCATCAACCGGGATTCGTGATGTAAAAAATATGAATTCAGCTAATTACAGCATTCCCTGCCGTAACACGAACGATATATAGAGATTGTGCCGGTGAAAAGAAAACAAGTGCAAGAAAAACAAATGACTTGGATTCATTGGAAAGTGAATCTAAATTGATCTCAGTGCATCTCATTTCCTAGATCATGTAAGTGGTAAGAAGCAATGCATTCAATTGACAGCAGATGCCGTGAAATCACAAGACTCTGGACCAGAACGTCGTGCTTCGTCGTCTGTCTCGTTAGCTCAGCACAGGAGTGGCATTCGTTGCAATGCGACTTCGAACGCCTGCTGCTGTCTCTCCATTCTCCGTCTGCGATTCTAAGACGTCTTCGTTTGTGATGATGACCGTATCCAGGTCGAGTCGGTTGTAACTCTCCTTGTACAGCAAGAGAATCGGAATGCAGACGACTATACTGCCAATCATTGTCCAGTTCATCCACTGCATATCTATTCAAACACACATGACACTACATCATCAGGTTCCCTCTAAAGGTGCAATATAAACAGACACCTATATACATACATACACCAGTACATACATACATAGATACACCAGTACATACATACATAGATACACCAGTACATACAATGCATACATACGTATGAACATACATACATACATAATAAGTAGAATTACACCTGAAGTAACAGTTATGTAAAAGGTAAAAACAGAGTTATGTAGCTCTAGAGCCTGACAGAAGATCAGCAGAGATTTAACAGATTCAACGTCTTCTAGTTTAAACCAGCAACAATCATGAAGAGATGAAAGTCAAACATTAAAAATACAAGAAAGATTTTGCAGAGTGTTTAGATGAAGACAAATAAGAGTTCATCTGGACTGACCTTTGCTCTGGCCAACTGCAGGTATCAGGAACATGAAGAGAAAGATGAGCGCAACCAGATTGTTCATCCACGTCTGGACTCCATTCGTCAAACCCTCTGCGATCGGAAAAGCCGTCTCACACGCAAGTTCATAGAAGAGCGGAGCGGCGCCTCCCAAACCAATCATCGTACAAATGAATGTGGAGTAGAGAATGGCTAGAAGAAATATCAAACAAAAGAAGAAATATTAAACAAAAGAAGAAATATTAAACAAAAGAAGAAATATTAAACAAAAGAAGAAATATTAAACAAAAGAAGAAATATCAAACAAAAGAAGAAATATTAAACAAAAAAGAAATATTAAACAAAAGAAGAAATATTAAACAAAAGAAGAAATATTAAACATGTGTTAAGCCACAGTTGACGATCAAAGCTCTGCTGTCGTTGGTCCAACTTTCTGGAATAGGTCGCCTAGCATCTTAGGACTTCAGATCCTTCGTCTTTCTTTGCCTCCAGTCCACAGGTGATTGCACACCCCGGTTCATTTGTCAGGTCAGTAGCACATCTTCTTGAAGAGGAGCTATATAAATCTGATTACAATTACATCTGTCCATGGACTGATGGGTCTCTCTTGAAGAGGAGCTATATAAATATGTGATTACAATTACATCTGTCCATGGACTGATGGGTCTCTCTTGAAGAGGAGCTATATAAATCTGTGATTACAATTACATCTGTCCATGGACTGATGGGTCTCTCTTGAAGAGGAGCTATATAAATATGTGATTACAATTACGTCTGTCCATGGACTGATGGGTCTCTCCTGAAGAGGAGCTATATAAATATGTGATTACAATTACATCTGTCCATGGACTGATGGGTCTCTCTTGAAGAGGAGCTATATAAATATGTGATTACAATTACATCTGTCCATGGACTGATGGGTCTCTCTTGAAGAGGAGCTATATAAATATGTGATTACAATTACATCTGTCCATGGACTGATGGGTCTCTCTTGAAGGGGAGCTATATAAATATGTGATTACAATTACATCTGTCCATGGACTGATGGGTCTCTCTTGAAGAGGAGCTATATAAATATGTGATTACAATTACGTCTGTCCATGGACTGATGGGTCTCTCTTGAAGAGGAGCTATATAAATCTGTGATTACAATTACATCTGTCCATGGACTGATGGGTCTCTCTTGAAGAGGAGCTATATAAATATGTGATTACAATTACATCTGTCCATGGACTGATGGGTCTCTCTTTAAGAGGAGCTATATAAATCTGTGATTACAATTACATCTGTCCATGGACTGATGGGTCTCTCTTGAAGAGGAGCTATATAAATATGTGATTACAATTACATCTGTCCATGGACTGATGGGTCTCTCTTGAAGAGGAGCTATATAAATATGTGATTACAATTACATCTGTCCATGGACTGATGGGTCTCTCTTGAAGAGGAGCTATATAAATCTGTGATTACAATTACATCTGTCCATGGACTGATGGGTCTCTCTTGAAGAGGAGCTATATAAATATGTGATTACAATTACATCTGTCCATGGACTGATGGGTCTCTCTTGAAGAGGAGCTATATAAATATGTGATTACAATTACATCTGTCCATGGACTGATGCGTCTCTCTTGAAGAGGAGCTATATAAATATGTGATTACAATTACATCTGTCCATGGACTGATGCGTCTCTCTTGAAGAGGAGCTATATAAATCTGTGATTACAATTACATCTGTCCATGGACTGATGGGTCTCTCTTGAAGAGGAGCTATATAAATATGTGATTACAATTACATCTGTCCATGGACTGATGGGTCTCTCTTGAAGAGGAGCTATATAAATATGTGATTACAATTACATCTGTCCATGGACTGATGGGTCTCTCTTCAAGAGGAGCTATATAAATCTGTGATTACAATTACATCTGTCCATGGACTGATGGGTCTCTCTTGAAGAGGAGCTATATAAATATGTGATTACAATTACATCTGTCCATGGACTGATGGGTCTCTCTTGAAGAGGAGCTATATAAATATGTGATTACAATTACATCTGTCCATGGACTGATGGGTCTCTCTTGAAGAGGAGCTATATAAATCTGTGATTACAATTACATCTGTCCATGGACTGATGGGTCTCTCTTGAAGAGGAGCTATATAAATCTGTGATTACAATTACATATGTCCATGGACTGATGGGTCTCTCTTGAAGAGGAGCTATATAAATATGTGATTACAATTACATCTGTCCATGGACTGATGGGTCTCTCTTGAAGAGGAGCTATATAAATATGTGATTACAATTACGTCTGTCCATGGACTGATGGGTCTCTCCTGAAGAGGAGCTATATAAATATGTGATTACAATTACGTCTGTCCATGGACTGATGGGTCTCTCTCGAAGAGGAGCTATATAAATCTGTGATTAAAATTACATCTGTCCATGGACTGATGGGTCTCTCTTGAAGAGGAGCTATATAAATATGTGATTACAATTACATCTGTCCATGGACTGATGGGTCTCTCTTGAAGAGGAGCTATATAAATATGTGATTACAATTACATCTGTCCATGGACTGATGGGTCTCTCTTGAAGGGGAGCTATATAAATATGTGATTACAATTACATCTGTCCATGGACTGATGGGTCTCTCTTGAAGAGGAGCTATATAAATATGTGATTACAATTACGTCTGTCCATGGACTGATGGGTCTCTCTTGAAGAGGAGCTATATAAATCTGTGATTACAATTACATCTGTCCATGGACTGATGGGTCTCTCTTGAAGAGGAGCTATATAAATATGTGATTACAATTACATCTGTCCATGGACTGATGGGTCTCTCTTGAAGAGGAGCTATATAAATCTGTGATTACAATTACATCTGTCCATGGACTGATGGGTCTCTCTTGAAGAGGAGCTATATAAATATGTGATTACAATTACATCTGTCCATGGACTGATGGGTCTCTCTTGAAGAGGAGCTATATAAATATGTGATTACAATTACATCTGTCCATGGACTGATGGGTCTCTCTTGAAGAGGAGCTATATAAATCTGTGATTACAATTACATCTGTCCATGGACTGATGGGTCTCTCTTGAAGAGGAGCTATATAAATATGTGATTACAATTACATCTGTCCATGGACTGATGGGTCTCTCTTGAAGAGGAGCTATATAAATATGTGATTACAATTACATCTGTCCATGGACTGATGGGTCTCTCTTGAAGAGGAGCTATATAAATATGTGATTACAATTACATCTGTCCATGGACTGATGGGTCTCTCTTGAAGAGGAGCTATATAAATATGTGATTACAATTACATCTGTCCATGGACTGATGGGTCTCTCTTGAAGAGGAGCTATATAAATATGTGATTACAATTACATCTGTCCATGGACTGATGGGTCTCTCTTGAAGAGGAGCTATATAAATATGTGATTACAATTACATCTGTCCATGGACTGATGGGTCTCTCTTGAAGAGGAGCTATATAAATCTGTGATTACAATTACATATGTCCATGGACTGATGGGTCTCTCTTGAAGAGGAGCTATATAAATATGTGATTACAATTACATCTGTCCATGGACTGATGGGTCTCTCTTGAAGAGGAGCTATATAAATATGTGATTACAATTACATCTGTCCATGGACTGATGGGTCTCTCTTGAAGAGGAGCTATATAAATATGTGATTACAATTACATCTGTCTATTATCCGATGGGTCTCTCACTTTATGTCTGCTATCCTTGCTGCCTTTTAATATTCAGCAGAAAAATCGCTCCACATCACGACCAACACAAAACGCCCAATCAGTTCATCCTACCTCACCTTATTTAACAAAACGCAGCCAAAGTCAATCGAATGACCACATGACCAGCACCTTCAAAAGGTTCAACAGAGGATCTGTATAAATGTCTGATTATAGCACTTTACAATACAAAATACATCTGCTGGAATTTTGGACTTTTCGATAATTAGTTTCTTGTGGTCAGTTGTTGCAATTTCAAGCTCTAACAGATGTCAAAAGAAGTGAGAAAGCTTCACATCTTTCTGTTAAATCACATGTCTTCAAAATATTACAAGGAAAAAATAGACCCTAAGACGAGTAGAACTGGAGGCCAATGATGTAGAGGTTTTTTCTGAGCTGACCTCTGTAGAATGGAATGACCTTCATGCATTCCAATGTGAAGACAATGACCATGGCCAAAGCAAACAAAAACGAGACGATCAGAACACGCTTCAACCGTCTTGCGTAGATATCCGTAAACCTGGTCAAACAAAAACCACAAACAACTTAGAAAACAATATCCAAATTTTCATGAACAGCAGATGATCATCAGAATAATTTCGACAGAAGTCAGCAGCTGCCATAACCAAGACCCAAACTAAGTACTTTGTGATCCTTCTTAGGGGTCATCATTATTATGGGTATAGCAAATTGAAGTTTATGCATGCAACTCTAAGGCTGGTACAGGAGAATAGTTACTTGACTTGTTCACTTAGCAGACATCTGTTAAATCCAAGCTTTGTTACAGAGCATCAGAGTAAAATTGAAAAAAAATACTTTGACAGTTTGATAGCTAACTTGTAATATCGTAATTCCTACCTCGATACAATACAACCAGCTACTCCACCAACAATTGAACCAATACATCCCAGCCAACCGGCCTCCAGCTGAAACAACAGAAAAGTCTCTTCTTCAAAATCACACACACACACACACACACACACACGCACGCACACGCGCACGCACACGCACGCGCGCACGCACGCACACACACACACACACGGATGCAACATAACGAGAATGCAAGAACAACTATCTTTTGTGTCACAAAACTAAATCTATCTTTCATTTCTGCTCCGCATTAATTCCTCAAATAGATAAGCAGAGTAACGACACAGATCCGTATTTAATATTCAGCGCTGGCCAAAGATCTTGCTTCAAACATAGAGATGAATCAAAGTTCAGGCACATGTAGAAACAGAAATGGCAATACAATACAATGCAATAGCTAATCAGTCTGTCACCTTCCTGGTTCTGCAAGTCTGTTCTGTTTAATCGTGGGTCGTCTCTGCTTGGTTGGTTGGGACGGCTGCAGATGGGGTTTTCTTGGAAGTTGCACTTTACAAGTTTTCACTTATGTTATGTTAGTGCAATACAAGTGCACCTGACATTGACCTTCTTACAAACTTCAGAAGTGCAAACGTAAACATATGACAGCTCACACTGATGGCGCTGTGCAATAACTCTGAGTGAAGGCCTTGCTCAAGGTGCTTACATGACTGCCTGAGTTGAGGCTCTCTCCACTTTACAGGACAAGCACTCTATCCATTCGGCTAATGTGTAAATGTAATTAGTAACTTCTAATGCATATTGCATAAGGCATCAACCGATGGCACACCAAAACCAAGCCATAATCAGGTCAATATCCAAAAGATCAGTCCGTAAGACAGAGAGGCAGCCTGTGGCGGATAAGCAATTTGAAAGAGGTAAGTTTTAAGTCGAGAACAAAATGACATTGTAAGCGTGTCCCACAAACCAGAAATCAATCTCAGTGTGTTCCACGTAAACAATTTTCCGAAAAATTTATCAGTTAGTGGACGAAATCCATTGCAGACTGATTGATGGGTTTATATATCGCATAGTTCAGTGCGCTGGGTACACGTATCCACCGACTGGAGTTCAGTAAATAAAGAAATTAATTTTCCAGTAGATATGCTAACTTCGTGGATGAGGTCAGTGACGAAGAGAGTGAGCATGGACGACCACATGGCACCGATTCCATAGGCTATCGAGAAGCAGACGCTGACTTTCCAGAAGCCACAATGTCTACGAAAGAATAACAACAATAAATCGCTGTCATCAGCCAAACTGGTAAAACCCAAAAGATCCCTAAGTTAGATACATCTTAAAAACTCTCATTTGGGGTAAAATTTCAAGATGACGATAAGAGTAAGATACCTCTCAGTTACCATTTAGTTACCAAAGCCAGACCCAACAGTGCCAACAATAATGCACACAAAGAGGTAGACTGGTAGAATCAAACTGCAACTCATCATCACACAGTCAAGAAATTAGTTCGTTTCACCAGCACACAACACGTTTGAACATTCTCATTGTATCCACTGAATTCCTCTGGGTTTCCTTTCCCTCGTCAGTACGGGATCTTGGTGTCATTTTGGATCAAGAGCTCACATTCAAGCGACATATTAATCTGCTTTGTCGCGACTGTTATTATCAACTTCATCAGTTAAGGGTGGTCTCTCGCACTAGACACAGGCGGCTGCTTCAACCCTTGTCCATGCCTTTGTGGTTTCCCGTCTGGACTATTGTAGCGCCCTTTACACTGGCCTCCCCCAGCTGCCCGCCTTGGGTGCTTGGACCAGGTTTTGCATGCAGCAGCAAGCCTTATTGGTCGCATCCCCAGATTCGGCCAGGTTTCTGTCTATATGCAGGATGTCCTGCACTGGCTCCCTTTCCCGCTGCAGATCGTCTACAGGGTCTCTGCACTGGTCAGGCGTTGTCTGAAGGGATATGCCCTCCCCATACCTACAGGAGCTTTGTCGCCCTACCTCAGAGGTCCTGTGGTGATCTGCTCATTACTCGGCCTAGTCGGCCGAGCTCTTGGTCCCCGTATGGAGGCAGCCACTATGCAGCGCCGTTCGTTTCGGTCGCTGGACTCACAACCTGGAATGGCCTTCCTGTTGCACTCCGTCTGGTGCCTATGACTCACTCTATCTTGTTCCTTACAAACTTAAAAACTACTCTCTTTAGCTGTGGTTGGACTGGGAGCGCTCCTGAGTAGATCACCGTGAAGGGGACCTATATAAAAGCTCCTTAATAATAATAATAATAATAATAATAATAATAATAATTAATAATAATAATAATAATAATAATAATACTAAGCTAATTACTCTGAGCAGTTTCTCTTCAACTGGCGCTACATATATTTGCAATTACATTTACAATTACAATAATTCGATGATCACAGAAAATACTACAATGGTCCTTGAGGTTGTTATAGCTCACCGAAGCAGCTGACGAATTCCCGCTTTAAAATCGATTCTCTTTGTTGTGGCGCTGAGACTCGGAGCCATGGGCGGCCGGTCAGGAAAGTAAATGAGCAACGCAAGAAATGCAACCACACAGCAAAGGCACTCTGCAATGATTCACAACAAAATAACTCTCAAGCTGATGCAACAAATAGCGAATATAACCGTTCATTAAATTATGAATGAAGTAAAAATCAAGGAAGTCATCTTTCACAGCTATGTTCTGCAAGGGGTGATAGCCCAGTGGTTAGAGTGGTGGACTCGTAGTGGAAAGATCAGATAGCAAGGGATCTGCCTACCTACCAGGCCTCATAAGTTGAGGCTAAGAAAACTGAAGTCGCTAACACTTCATATCTAAGGCTGCCTCAGCAACTGCTCTTCTTTGACCTCTTCTTCTTCCTCTTCTTCTTCTCTGCATCAGCATTAGGCTTTAGCCTAATGTAAAAGAAAAAGTTTTTGTCCATTGAGTTGGAGAATGGCTTAGACAGAATTCTAGTCTCAGATTGAATATTTATATTTCAAAGATGGCATTCTACAACCATCCATATATTGATCCTATGGCCAGAGTCTTTCTTCGGTTATGCCAAAGAATTGTTGGCCTCTGCAGCCAAGTTGATGCTCTAGCAGAGTAATTGCAAAAGAGGAGAGTCCGGAGAAAACAGATTTCATAATATCAGAGTAATCGTATTCTCAAGATTTCTACAGCACCCAAAATAAAAGTCATGACAGCTTGTAAGTAAGAGATGCTTATTCAGTCAAAACAGAATCGACAGAGGCACGTAAGGTCAGAATCAGAGAGATGCGACATCATTCGATTCCAAACAGAAACTGTGAAATTCCTCCAATCAATCAATAAACTGATTTTAATTGTGAAACTGAATAATGAAAGGCAGTCATAAGTCTTACCTACGTACATCAGTTTCAGGATGTCATACCTTGTCATCAGAACGTCTAAAGACAAAATGAAAATGTCAACAAAAGACAAATTAAAGCACTATCCAGGATGAATCTGATGGATTTGACCTTCAGTCTGAATATAAAGTTATTAGTAATTGACCCATGAAAGGCCAGACGTAATACAACACTTAGCGGAGAATCCCAATCCCTTCCACCAATTGTCATCAGGATCGTCAGTTGCTCTTTCACATGAAGAAGCGATCATAGATCTATGCTTGGAATTGCATTATAAAAATGGCGCTATAGAAGTCATTAGATTAGCTCCAATGAGTCAATGATAATGGCGCTATAGAAGTCATTAGATTAGCTCCAATGAGTCAATGATAATGGCGCTATAGAAGTCATTAGATTAGCTCCAATGAGTCAATGAAAATGGCGCTATAGAAGTCATTAGATTAGCTCCAATGAGTCAATGATAATGGCGCTATAGAAGTCATTAGATTAGCTCCAATGAGTCAATGAAAATGGCGCTATAGAAGTCATTAGATTAGCTCCAATGAGTCAATGATAATGGCGCTATAGAAGTCATTAGATTAGCTCCAATGAGTCAATGATAATGGCGCTATAGAAGTCATTAGATTAGCTCCAATGAGTCAATGAAAATGGCGCAATAGAAGTCATTAGATTAGCTCCAATGAGTCAATGATAATGGCGCTATAGAAGTCATTAGATTAGCTCCAATGAGTCAATGAAAATGGCGCTATAGAAGTCATTAGATTAGCTCCAATGAGTCAATGATAATGGCGCTATAGAAGTCATTAGATTAGCTCCAATGAGTCAATGATAATGGCGCTATAGAAGTCATTAGATTAGCTCCAATGAGTCAATGATAATGGCGCTATAGAAGTCATTAGATTAGCTCCAATGAGTCAATGAAAATGGCGCTATAGAAGTCATTAGATTAGCTCCAATGAGTCAATGATAATGGCGCTATAGAAGTCATTAACTTAGCTCCAATGAGTCAATGATAATGGCGCTATAGAAGTCATTAACTTAGCTCCAATGAGTCAATGATAATGGCGCTATAGAAGTCATTAGATTAGCTCCAATGAGTCAATGATAATGGCGCTATAGAAGTCATTAGATTAGCTCCAATGAGTCAATGATAATGGCGCTATAGAAGTCATTAGATTAGCTCCAATGAGTCAATGATAATGGCGCTATAGAAGTCATTAACTTAGCTCCAATGAGTCAATGATAATGGCGCTATAGAAGTCATTAACTTAGCTCCAATGAGTCAATGATAATGGCGCTATAGAAGTCATTAGATTAGCTCCAATGAGTCAATGATAATGGCGCTATAGAAGTCATTAGATTAGCTCCAATGAGTCAATGATAATGGCGCTATAGAAGTCATTAGATTAGCTCCAATGAGTCAATGATAATGGCGCTATAGAAGTCATTAGATTAGCTCCAATGAGTCAATGAAAATGGCGCTATAGAAGTCATTAGATTAGCTCCAATGAGTCAATGATAATGGCGCTATAGAAGTCATTAACTTAGCTCCAATGAGTCAATGATAATGGCGCTATAGAAGTCATTAACTTAGCTCCAATGAGTCAATGATAATGGCGCTATAGAAGTCATTAGATTAGCTCCAATGAGTCAATGATAATGGCGCTATAGAAGTCATTAGATTAGCTCCAATGAGTCAATGATAATGGCGCTATAGAAGTCATTAGATTAGCTCCAATGAGTCAATGATAATGGCGCTATAGAAGTCATTAGATTAGCTCCAATGAGTCAATGATAATGGCGCTATAGAAGTCATTAGATTAGCTCCAATGAGTCAATGAAAATGGCGCTATAGAAGTCATTAGATTAGCTCCAATGAGTCAATGATAATGGCGCTATAGAAGTCATTAGATTAGCTCCAATGAGTCAATGAAAATGGCGCTATAGAAGTCATTAGATTAGCTCCAATGAGTCAATGATAATGGCGCTATAGAAGTCATTAGATTAGCTCCAATGAGTCAATGATAATGGCGCTATAGAAGTCATTAGATTAGCTCCAATGAGTCAATGATAATGGCGCTATAGAAGTCATTAGATTAGCTCCAATGAGTCAATGAAAATGGCGCTATAGAAGTCATTAGATTAGCTCCAATGAGTCAATGATAATGGCGCTATAGAAGTCATTAGATTAGCTCCAATGAGTCAATGATAATGGCGCTATAGAAGTCATTAGATTAGCTCCAATGAGTCAATGATAATGGCGCTATAGAAGTCATTAGATTAGCTCCAATGAGTCAATGATAATGGCGCTATAGAAGTCATTAGATTAGCTCCAATGAGTCAATGAAAATGGCGCTATAGAAGTCATTAGATTAGCTCCAATGAGTCAATGATAATGGCGCTATAGAAGTCATTAGATTAGCTCCAATGAGTCAATGATAATGGCGCTATAGAAGTCATTAGATTAGCTCCAATGAGTCAATGATAATGGCGCTATAGAAGTCATTAGATTAGCTCCAATGAGTCAATGATAATGGCGCTATAGAAGTCATTAGATTAGCTCCAATGAGTCAATGATAATGGCGCTATAGAAGTCATTAGATTAGCTCCAATGAGTCAATGATAATGGCGCTATAGAAGTCATTAGATTAGCTCCAATGAGTCAATGATAATGGCGCTATAGAAGTCATTAGATTAGCTCCAATGAGTCAATGATAATGGCGCTATAGAAGTCATTAGATTAGCTCCAATGAGTCAATGAAAATGGCGCTATAGAAGTCATTAGATTAGCTCCAATGAGTCAATGATAATGGCGCTATAGAAGTCATTAGATTAGCTCCAATGAGTCAATGATAATGGCGCTATAGAAGTCATTAGATTAGCTCCAATGAGTCAATGAAAATGGCGCTATAGAAGTCATTAGATTAGCTCCAATGAGTCAATGATAATGGCGCTATAGAAGTCATTAGATTAGCTCCAATGAGTCAATGATAATGGCGCTATAGAAGTCATTAGATTAGCTCCAATGAGTCAATGATAATGGCGCTATAGAAGTCATTAGATTAGCTCCAATGAGTCAATGATAATGGCGCTATAGAAGTCATTAGATTAGCTCCAATGAGTCAATGAAAATGGCGCTATAGAAGTCATTAGATTAGCTCCAATGAGTCAATGAAAATGGCGCAATAGAAGTCATTAGATTAGCTCCAATGAGTCAATGATAATGGCGCTATAGAAGTCATTAGATTAGCTCCAATGAGTCAATGATAATGGCGCTATAGAAGTCATTAGATTAGCTCCAATGAGTCAATGATAATGGCGCTATAGAAGTCATTAGATTAGCTCCAATGAGTCAATGAAAATGGCGCTATAGAAGTCATTAGATTAGCTCCAATGAGTCAATGATAATGGCGCTATAGAAGTCATTAGATTAGCTCCAATGAGTCAATGATAATGGCGCTATAGAAGTCATTAGATTAGCTCCAATGAGTCAATGATAATGGCGCTATAGAAGTCATTAGATTAGCTCCAATGAGTCAATGATAATGGCGCTATAGAAGTCATTAGATTAGCTCCAATGAGTCAATGAAAATGGCGCTATAGAAGTCATTAGATTAGCTCCAATGAGTCAATGATAATGGCGCTATAGAAGTCATTAGATTAGCTCCAATGAGTCAATGATAATGGCGCTATAGAAGTCATTAGATTAGCTCCAATGAGTCAATGATAATGGCGCTATAGAAGTCATTAGATTAGCTCCAATGAGTCAATGAAAATGGCGCAATAGAAGTCATTAGATTAGCTCCAATGAGTCAATGAAAATGGCGCTATAGAAGTCATTAGATTAGCTCCAATGAGTCAATGATAATGGCGCTATAGAAGTCATTAGATTAGCTCCAATGAGTCAATGAAAATGGCGCTATAGAAGTCATTAGATTAGCTCCAATGAGTCAATGAAAATGGCGCAATAGAAGTCATTAGATTAGCTCCAATGAGTCAATGATAATGGCGCTATAGAAGTCATTAGATTAGCTCCAATGAGTCAATGATAATGGCGCTATAGAAGTCATTAGATTAGCTCCAATGAGTCAATGATAATGGCGCTATAGAAGTCATTAGATTAGCTCCAATGAGTCAATGATAATGGCGCTATAGAAGTCATTAGATTAGCTCCAATGAGTCAATGAAAATGGCGCTATAGAAGTCTAGATTAGCTCCAATGAGTCAATGAAAATGGCGCTATAGAAGTCATTAGATTAGCTCCAATGAGTCAATGAAAATGGCGCTATAGAAGTCATTAGATTAGCTCCAATGAGTCAATGATAATGGCGCAATAGAAGTCATTAGATTAGCTCCAATGAGTCAATGATAATGGCGCTATAGAAGTCATTAGATTAGCTCCAATGAGTCAATGATAATGGCGCTATAGAAGTCATTAGATTAGCTCCAATGAGTCAATGATAATGGCGCTATAGAAGTCATTAGATTAGCTCCAATGAGTCAATGAAAATGGCGCTATAGAAGTCATTAGATTAGCTCCAATGAGTCAATGATAATGGCGCTATAGAAGTCATTAGATTAGCTCCAATGAGTCAATGATAATGGCGCTATAGAAGTCATTAGATTAGCTCCAATGAGTCAATGATAATGGCGCTATAGAAGTCATTAGATTAGCTCCAATGAGTCAATGATAATGGCGCTATAGAAGTCATTAGATTAGCTCCAATGAGTCAATGATAATGGCGCTATAGAAGTCATTAGATTAGCTCCAATGAGTCAATGATAATGGCGCTATAGAAGTCATTAGATTAGCTCCAATGAGTCAATGAAAATGGCGCTATAGAAGTCATTAGATTAGCTCCAATGAGTCAATGAAAATGGCGCAATAGAAGTCATTAGATTAGCTCCAATGAGTCAATGAAAATGGCGCTATAGAAGTCATTAGATTAGCTCCAATGAGTCAATGATAATGGCGCTATAGAAGTCATTAGATTAGCTCCAATGAGTCAATGATAATGGCGCTATAGAAGTCATTAGATTAGCTCCAATGAGTCAATGATAATGGCGCTATAGAAGTCATTAGATTAGCTCCAATGAGTCAATGATAATGGCGCTATAGAAGTCATTAGATTAGCTCCAATGAGTCAATGATAATGGCGCTATAGAAGTCATTAGATTAGCTCCAATGAGTCAATGATAATGGCGCTATAGAAGTCATTAGATTAGCTCCAATGAGTCAATGATAATGGCGCTATAGAAGTCATTAGATTAGCTCCAATGAGTCAATGATAATGGCGCTATAGAAGTCATTAGATTAGCTCCAATGAGTCAATGATAATGGCGCTATAGAAGTCATTAGATTAGCTCCAATGAGTCAATGAAAATGGCGCTATAGAAGTCATTAGATTAGCTCCAATGAGTCAATGAAAATGGCGCAATAGAAGTCATTAGATTAGCTCCAATGAGTCAATGAAAATGGCGCTATAGAAGTCATTAGATTAGCTCCAATGAGTCAATGAAAATGGCGCTATAGAAGTCATTAGATTAGCTCCAATGAGTCAATGAAAATGGCGCTATAGAAGTCATTAGATTAGCTCCAATGAGTCAATGAAAATGGCGCTATAGAAGTCATTAGATTAGCTCCAATGAGTCAATGAAAATGGCGCTATAGAAGTCATTAGATTAGCTCCAATGAGTCAATGAAAATGGCGCTATAGAAGTCATTAGATTAGCTCCAATGAGTCAATGAAAATGGCGCTATAGAAGTCATTAGATTAGCTCCAATGAGTCAATGAAAATGGCGCTATAGAAGTCATTAGATTAGCTCCAATGAGTCAATGAAAATGGCGCTATAGAAGTCATTAGATTAGCTCCAATGAGTCAATGAAAATGGCGCTATAGAAGTCATTAGATTAGCTCCAATGAGTCAATGAAAATGGCGCTATAGAAGTCATTAGATTAGCTCCAATGAGTCAATGAAAATGGCGCTATAGAAGTCATTAGATTAGCTCCAATGAGTCAATGAAAATGGCGCTATAGAAGTCATTAGATTAGCTCCAATGAGTCAATGAAAATGGCGCAATAGAAGTCATTAGATTAGCTCCAATGAGTCAATGAAAATGGCGCTATAGAAGTCATTAGATTAGCTCCAATGAGTCAATGAAAATGGCGCTATAGAAGTCATTAGATTAGCTCCAATGAGTCAATGAAAATGGCGCTATAGAAGTCATTAGATTAGCTCCAATGAGTCAATGAAAATGGCGCTATAGAAGTCATTAGATTAGCTCCAATGAGTCAATGAAAATGGCGCTATAGAAGTCATTAGATTAGCTCCAATGAGTCAATGAAAATGGCGCTATAGAAGTCATTAGATTAGCTCCAATGAGTCAATGAAAATGGCGCTATAGAAGTCATTAGATTAGCTCCAATGAGTCAACTCTTGGCATGCTTCTATCTCTAAATGGATCAAACAAAAGGGTTTCTATTTGTATCGGCAATTAATTTCACATTAATTGGAATTAATTCTGGACAGTAGTAATCTCACATTCCAAACCAACTTAACAAACCTTTGCAATCTTATTTCTATCACATCAGAGCAGCAAGTCACATAAGATCTGCTCTTACAAAGGAACTGTCAAAGACCACAGCCTCTTCTCTTGTCTGCTCTCGCCTCGATTATGCCAACTCTGTGTTTGCAGGCATGTCAGATCTTTTAGTCAACAGGCTTCAACGCATCCAAAATTCTCTGGCTCACATGGTTCTGCATGTATCTTCTCATTCAAACTCATTAACTCTGCATTGGCTTTCTCTGGAATTCAGAATAAGATTTAAACTGGCCTGTTTTACCTGTAAAACCCTAACAGGGTCTCCGGTCTACCTTCAACCCTTGCTTCAACTACTCTCTCCTTACATTCCGCAACGCAGTCTGCGATATCTGGTAAGGGTCATTCCATTCAAGAATTTGGATATCTAACAGCTCTTCACCTGAGGACTGACTAACTACATCTCCAATTCACATTTCTCTCTGACCTTGCTTGCGTTAAAAATGTCTGCAATAATAATAATAATAATAATTATGTCATCTGATGACACAATTAGAATCATTATGACTAAAGAACAATTTGATTTTTAACAGTTCAAACAAATTCACCTTGGTTTGTTTCATTTCCAGTGGCGTAGATTTCACTAAAACAAAAACCGTATCAGCACACTAGACACACGGTCTACAATGAATCCACTTGGGCGGCCGTTACAATTTTAGTTAGCAAAAGTACAATTGGACAGATCGTGGTTTAAGATGACCATAGAAAAGGATCAAGTAGTTGCCATATAGGAATCGCTTACCAAACTATCTTATTAGGTCATCCATCCACCTGCTCCAAGTAACTCCTCTGTGGCTCATAGCTTAACATCCTTTCTAGAAAACCCCTACTCTAACAAGTGGCCTTTCCTCACCACCGCAATTCCAACTGAAACTTACTTAGTTAGGCTGTGCTGGCATTTGCTTTAGATCGTAGTTTAACAACTGCATATTTAACTGAGCTGGTTCTCTAGACTCTGAAGGGTGCTATATAAATGTCTTATTATGCTACATTCCAGTTAAGTCAAGTGATTTAAGACTGTCTTCACTTTGGGATTTCATGACTTTCAGGAATAATTTTTAAAAGTTCATTTCCCAAATCAGATCATCTATAGATTTAAATTTATATTGTTTAATTTATTTATGTTTAGAGATTTAAATACTTTGATTTGCTATATTCATTAAGATAACAAACTGATGACTGGAGCAACTGTCAGCAAACTCAACAAAACTTTCCCAACTCACGAAGAAGTGTTTGCAGCTGTAGGATTCGGGACCATGAGAGGACCTACAACATTCACCAGCCATTCTCTTAGATTCTTACAAAAGGTCCTTAAAACCATGAAATGGCGTTTAGTTAGAACGTAGGTAGTGATCTTTCAGCAAAGAGTCAGTATAATGCAGAGAGAAACCACAGAGTTAGAGTTCAGCAAATTCATGTAATCAATCTCTGGAAGTGAGAGAGGTCAAAGTGCACAGCAGAGGAACTCGATAAACGAGTGGAAGAAGAGATCTTTAATTTTATAGAAGCATTACGTTCAGCAGAAAGGTTAATCCTATGCAGAGTCAACCAGTGTAATCAACCAACTTAATTTATTATACATATGCAACCGTCGTCTGTGCACAACAGACGTCATACTCGATTACATGGGGAAAAAGACAGCATTATCATGAGACAGATCTATAAGACTGACCGACTATAAAAGAAGCAGCAATTCCAAGAGACATGCTCAATACAGCCAAAGACGTTGCTGTGGTTCTCTGGAAAGCAGGGAACCAGATAGCAGAGACCAACGGTGGACCAGCCATCAGCACTGGACCAGCAAATCCATTCAGAATCTGTCCAACATTGATGAGCCTATCAACCAATAGAACGTCAGTCATATTAAATGGCAATATTTCATGTTATTAAGTACTTAAAGTCAACGTCTGAACTAATTGGAAAGAAACTGAAACTCATGAAATCTTATTATTATAATTTGCAATGATAAGCTACTCTTCCTAAATATTCTGTAACTTTGGTGCTTTCTGAATTCCATCGCTAAACGGATTGAACTTCTCTCCAACTGCAAAATGGGTCACATGGTCACATCGATACAAACAGCCTCACAACTAAGACTGCCTCTCTGTCTAATTTGACTGATCTTCTCGATATTCACCTGATTATGGCTGGTACAACATCAGTTGGTGCCTTGTGCAACAAGTACCAGCGTTATAGAAGCTACTGATAACAATTCCACTGACATTTGCCTCTACTAACCTTTACTTGTGACAACAGAAAATGATTTTAAAGTGAAGAACATAACCAATGAACCAATGATCCCCTTTTCTAATGAATAGAATTCCTAGATGTTTACTGATATTCTTCACAGGAGCAAGAGACTGACCAAGTGGCTGGCCTTGGATCCATCGTAATACAGCGCAGAGCAGATCCAGCAGCAGTAAGACCGGCAGTTAGAACGCAAGACACACGAAGTCCTAGGAACAAACACAGGAACCACTTGCAATTCAACAATGAGAACAGGAACCGAATTGAAATCAAGTTAACTATTTCAACAAAAAATGTTCCGTTATGTCAGAACAAAATACAGCAAACAAGGTCTCCAAATAATTATCAGATAATCGATATTCTGCTAGTGAGCTAAATAAATACATTTCTGGTCAAAATATTTACAAGAACTATCAACAAATGAAAAGAATTTGACTTGGATTTTCTAGCAGCATATACTCATCACAGTCAGACCATAGAGGCTAAGTCTATGCCGCTTGATCAGTTGTTTCCGATTCTCAGTCAAGAACTCACGCAACTGAACTGACATCAATATTCCAAATATCAGCAAAATTCAAGTGAGTTTAGGATTTGCTGTTAAGAACGAATCAGTGTCAACCTTTGACATCCATCAGCCACGAGAAGAAAGGAGCCGAGATGAGGTACATGATGCAGCCCCAGTTGGCCTGCAGAGCAACATCTGCGTTCGTCCATCCAAGAGCAAAGGCGACCGACGGGGCCAATGGACTCCACGTATTCCAGACGAGGTTCTGCAGGAAACACAACAATGAGAACAAGAAGAGAATATACCAGCGACGCTTGTAGCTCTTCTGACGACAACCTGCAATGACATTCTGCACCTCCTGATCGGGATCTATGATCACCTGACCATAGGAGTTGATTGAACCATTCGTCCTCCCGTAGTCTCCCGCTTCCACCTGACCATCGTCTTTTGCTAAAAGTGGCTTTCTCTCATCAGGACCCATCGGAAATTGTCCTCTACTGTTGTCTTCTTTGAAATAGTTAATCCATTTTCTGAAGGCCTTCCCTCAATGTACGCTGGCTGCGCTGCTTTGTGCCTGTAACAATTTCAAGTTTAGCAATGTCAGAAGTTTTGATATTGTAGAAAAATTCCTCCAATGCACCAACACACTTCTATAAGTGTCTGCTGTGATACAGTGAGAAGGCTGTTGTTGTAATCAGAGTTATATGGTAACAATGATAACTGAATCAGATGAAAATTACATAAGCGCATGAAAATGACGTGATTGCTGCCAATCATGGGAAACACAAACCATTGAGTGGTTGTTCCATTAAGATAGAAAGTCTTATCCACGTATGAACCGAATAAAAGCCATGCAAGAATACTCAGAATACTTGAGATGTACTTGGTTGACACTAGATGGCAACTTAGAATGTGCCCTAAATTTATTGCAAATAAGTAGGTAGGTAGACATCGATGAAGAGAAGTGTGTGCTGCTGACGTTTTCCCAATGGGAAAAGATGAGTAAAAGACTGTGCTCTAATCTCTTGTACTGAATTGTGTTCAACAGATGATATCAAATAAACAGAAGGTACAATAAACCCGATCGAAGAGCAAGAAGACAGCATACAGTGTAGTCTCGTATTCGTAAACTCCAAATTGCTAAAGCGCCACTTAAAAGCTAACGACAGGGCACCAGCTTATTCACGAGCGTCTAAAACTGCCGTCACTGCACAGTCCGATTGACACAAATGATGGGAGTTGGCAAGATCACAAGAGCATTAATGACCCCGAACTTTCTAAAATACGCCCCTCTCACCCCCACCATTGCTCTTATTAACCCTGCACACCAAGGACTCTATACAAATATAGAATCCTGGCCTGCACACCAGTCGAGTCATCAAGTGTCGGCACGTGACACATCAGCTGTCATAAACACCACACTTCAACAACAAAAACAATTGCTAACTCATTCTTAACATACTTAAGACCTCGGCATACCTAGAATACTATTTTAATAACACCACTGAGTCTAAATTAAAAGCAGGTTTACCAAAACAGAGAAATTTAATATTATTGCTACGTCGTTAGAGCTATGGAAAATAAACATCGCTACAAACGATATATTACTGATGAACACTACGGAGACGTCACTTATAAAAATAGCAAGTAAGTAGTTTTATTTGCATCTGACAAGCGCACGTGCGTTTAGCCACAGTATAAATAATTACACAGTACGTCGACTCTCATTGCTGGCTGTTGACAAGTTTTTTTGGTCACGTGATTACGTCACGTGATTACGACGCCACCTTGAAAAATAGCTTTTGAATTATAGATTTAAGCTGAAATTAACGTTACAAATAATATTACTAATTCTAATGAAGTCCTAAATGTTGTTGCAACGTTTAAAAAATATTTTATTTGATGGATTGCGGTGTATCGGCGTGTAGTCCTCAATGTTGTTTTTAACGTTTAAAAAATATTTGATGTGATTGTTTCCGGTTTATCGGCATGGTAAACGGTCTCTTTCAAGATGGTGGACGACAGTGGGCGGGGCTTAGGTATTTATAATGTCGTTACAGTGGGCGGGGCTTAGTTATTTATAATGTCACACATTCTGACTGCAGCAGCGGCGACGAGTCGATGTACTGTGTAATTATTTATACTGTGGTTTAGCGACACAAAGCAGTCCATTTCAGAGCAATCAGTCCGGATCCCAACTAGACGTCGTTGAATAATTCTTAAGCTGACTATAATATTTACCCGTTATGTATGAAGTTTTGATGAGTATAGGGACAGAGCTAGGGAGTGAGGGAGGGAGGCAGATAGACGTACAGACGCACACAGACAGACAGACGGACGGTGTCTGCCGCACTCCATACCGCACTACATCTCCCTATGCACATGATCTGACGGAAGTATAAGGTTCATCGCATAACATGTACATGTAGGCCTACAGCGCAGTGCGTTTGCAGGCGCTTAATGAAAGAATAAATATTATAATATTATTCCATTCCTTCACGTGTTACTGTCAAAAAATTAAATAGGTCATGGCTCATAGCCGCACACGTTATGTTGCGCCCAGAGTGCTGCTTGTATGTATGTGTATTGCGTATATGTGCATGTATGTATGCCCCATCCAATCAAAATAGGCCTAGAGCCGCACACAATATTGGCTCCGCCCATTGCTCCTAAGCATGAGTCAGAGCGTTTGCCGACACACAGATCTAGGAAATTATGTTTCGATTGAACTATTTCTGTTGCGCTGCCAACGTGTGTCGTAGGGCCTACATACGTTCATAAAGCGGCGGCTTCTACAGATAATGTTTATAAACATCTGAAATACCGTCTCGACTCTCGGGAGAAGATGCACTTTTTAGGGAACAGAATGGAGGAACTGACTTTCCCACACTGGTTTAGGCTACTTGCTTAAAAATATTTTCCTCATACATTCCCCTTCTCCGTCACCTCTCCCCTCTGCTTCCTTACATAAATTCTTTCTCTGCCACAAATTGCAAAACTCAGCCACTGCTGGTAATCTGGCGGTTCCAGTGCCAAGCCTGGAGAAAGTAGGAGTGCAACCATAATCATCTTTGTTATGATAGTGTCGTTAAACAGCAACTAACCAACAAACCAAATTGCATCTTGGCTGGTAAGAACGCCAGAATGAGATAATCCACCTTACAACTTGGCTAACTACAAGCATAACTGTACAGTCTACTGTGGCATTTTGGGAAGGGGTTTGGCAGGTAGACTGTGTTTGTTACAACAACAGTTTTTTTTAAAACAGGTCCTGGAATTTGAGTTTTTTAAATTGCCTACCATCAAATTCAAAAGATGTTGGGTTAGACGTTTCATGGGATTTCATCACTTACACATAAATTGATCAATAAGTTAAATATTCAAATTAAATACCTGTAAAGAACTCCAATCATTTTGTCGCAAGTAATTTTAAAACTATCTTGTACTACAAAAAACCATCGATAACATTGTATTAATGTCTATATTTCACCAAAAGCAAATCAGTTGACTTTCAACTTCAAAAGTTCACTTTTAAATGGCTACACAGCATTAACCTATAAATTAAGAAATCGTATTTTTAACCTGAAAAGTACAGTAATTTATTCCATTTTCAAAACATTAATAGTTTTCTGTTTAAAATATAAAACGTTTAATCACTTGGGACAGGGGATAGAGTAATGGTAACAATCTTGGCCAGGAGAGCAGCAGGACAGCAGCAGTACGCAGTTCGATCCCCGCAACCCCATCGGGCAGGTGCCTTGCATCATGTTGCATGGCTGCCAAACGTGTGCTTAGTTAAAATATTGACAATTGTATGCCATGTCTCAATGTAATCTTACTGCGTTTGTCGGTCTGAATTAATAAAGAAAAAGATTATTATTATTATTATTATTACTTAAGTCGCTAGAAATCTAGTAAGCAAAACGTTTTAACTGTACGCTAAAGTAAGTGTGCACAGCAGAAATGGCACATTTAAAAAATTATTTTAATATAACTTGTACAGTATTGCTAAGAAACGGCCAGGCACAGAAAAAACAAGCACGTTATATGATTTATAATCATACTGCGTTATTGTCAGTTTGAAGATATTAAATGAAGATTATTATTATTATTATAACGAAAGCATATCAGAATAACCAAAGCACATCAGAATAATACTGTCTTGAATGATAAATGCACGAATATTATGAGCAGCATCTACTTACTACTTGGCTGAAGACCGTAACACAGCAATAAACTTTTTTGGCCAATTATAGAGTTGTATAACTATTTTGGCAATACGAAAAACCATCGATAACATTGTATCTACGCCTATATGTAACTAAAAGTAAATCAACTGACTTTCAACTTCAACAAGTTTACTGTTACACAGCTACACTGGATTAAAAAAATTAATCAAAAAATTGCACTTAAAAAAAGCACTTACCTACTATTTGGCTGAAGACTGTAACAGAGCAATCAAATTTTTGGCCAATTCTAAAAGAGTTGCCTCAATCAACCGAAATGTTGAAATATTCACCCAAATCAGTTATCCCAAGAATCCTCAAAAGCCTATTCTACATATCTAGTGCAGTACAAGAGGGAATGGTTTCAACAGCACCCTGGCTGCCAACAGCTCAGGGAAGGGATCCCATTGTAATCCCATTTTGTCTCCGACATAGCACAAAACTTAATGAAACTGAAGAATAAGTGCAATTACACTCAGGTATCAATAAAGGTACCTTTATTAAAAATCACCTTAATGTGGTCTTAAAGTGTTTACAAAGTGTTGGTTTACATGAAATTCAAACTGTTCTTGTGGTAAGCCTGGAAACCCCAACTGACACATTGGACAGATTTTACGACCATCTGTAAATGTCATCGTATCTGCAAGATGTTCGAATACATGCATTTCGAACTCGTCTTGTGTGCACTTTAATTCAAAATCCTTGTTGCACAAGGGGCATACTTTCTGATGTGACTGCAGATGGTCACGAAACACCTCGACTGAAGTTCCTGCGGGAAACGTCAAGAAACACACCTTACAGGTTTTCCTCGACTGCATGCAATTGTTGCCACCGAACCTAAAACAAGTTTTAAAAATACAATTTAAATAAATCTACTGCTAGTCAGCATTCTTCAGGCTGAAAACATTTTAACAAAAAACACACAAACTTGATTTCTGTAATTTAAACTAATGATGATGATGATTAAGATGAATGCGACAACCCTGCCACATGGGGTCATCCATAAAGGACATCCGCAAAATATGACCTACTTTGGACCCCTCCCTCCCCTTGTCCGCATTTGTCCGCATCTGACCTTACCCTCTCCCTCCCCTTTGCGGACGTCCGCACACCATAGCCAATTTTTAATGTCATCATCTTTCTTTTTAAAATTATTTCACTGTTCCTGTGCACGTTTAAGTGACAGTTTGGGTTTCATATCAGGATGTTCAGTAATAAAATCCTCTTTAAAGTCACAGTAAAGTTTATACTGTGCTTAAGAATTTAGGCAATCACCCCACCGACCTTTTCGGCTTTCAGGGAAGATTGAAAAAAGTGGTGTTTAAAAACTATCAAATTTTAAAATTTAGATGCGGACGTCCGCACTGGTCGTAACCTCCTTCTCCTTGTCCGCAGTTGTCCGCGTTTGGATGACCCTCATTGCAGACGTCCTTTATGGATGACCCATGCAGTGCTCCTCATATAGTGTCCTATGGTGCCTACAAACCAATTCAATATGCTGTACTGAGGTTTATCCCTTGCGATTTAAATGATCTCTACTACAGTGTAACTTTTATTTTGCAGATAGAAAAAGAAGTTTGATGGTGGTCCACATACTGATCAGTGGAACAAGAATCAGTCTCCACTCTGTCGACAGAGGATTCCTTCTGGATCTCTCCGCCTTCCGCAGTTGCTCCGGTTAAATTTTCCACCCCGTCAGCGACCAATTCACCATTTGCCTGAAGTGGAGAGACAGAAACAGTCTGACAGCAACCAGATCAAAACCAAAAGATTTTCAGGAAAATTCTCAGCCTTTGAGGAAAAGATTCCAGTGGTACGGTTATGTTGACACATATGTAGGAGTCTCAAGAGTCTCCATATACTGATGCAGTGCAGGCACTGACTACAGTTTGACACGATTTTTGCAGTGATTGTATTGTATTGTACTGTACTGTATTAATGAATTTATAAAGCGCCTCTCGCAGTACAACCTAATCAGAGGCGCTCCCAGTGCGAGGAGCCCCGTGAGAAAAGTCTTAAGACAGCGAGTAGCAGCAGAAATGCCCCCAGTTAGGATCTGAGAACGAGTTGCAGTGATATTTTACTTCTAAAAATAATTCTTAATTCAGTTTCAATTCAGTTCTGAGCTCTTGAATTTTACTTCTAATTCTAATTTTACTTCACAAATAATTTCACTTCTCGTTCTTATTTTAGTTCTCAAATAATTTTACTTCTTATTTTAGTTTTCCAAATAATTACTGATTTCCGCACTGTAAAAGTATGCAACGCTTGCATAGAGATGCACAACAAACTTTGTTTCGAGAAAGAAAAAACTGAAGTAGGCCCTAAAACAGGGGTGGGCAAACTACGGCCCGCGGGCCGGATCCAGCCCGCCAACACATTTTATCCGGCCCCCACAATTCCCCAGAATTTTTTTAAAATTCAGACTGCGAGAAGTTTTCTTCGTTTTACTCACGTGGCGCTGCTCTCTTACGTACTATTCCGGTCTCACCTTTTATAGTAACTCTTATCTATTAACTGTCCGATCTGTCCCACTTTCCCGCAGAGGTTTATGCACATGATCTGTACGCATAAGTGAAATCCTTTCAAGTAAAGCTAATGTTGCTTTCAAAACAGATGAAATTACAAAGCTACTGACAATTTCCTACCCTCCAGTTGCAAACTGTCACAGCAAAGTCTGCAGAAAAATATAGCCTTCAGTTGTCAATTTGAAAGAAGAGTACTCCAGACGATTTGCCGATTTTAAATCAAGACTGAATTTACTTTGCTTGGCTCACAGCTGACATTGACAATTAGCTCCTACAAAACTTCAGCTGGAGTCAACCAACCCACAAACTGACATTGTTCTCAAAGAGCAGCTCAAAGGATCAGACGACATTATTTTCTTCACTGAGAAAGGAACAATTCTGAAATATGCAAACTTTTGCTTTAGAAATGTTTGTGTTATTCGTATCTAGTTACATCTGTCAACTAAGATTTTCAACTATAAAGATAAACAAATCCTAGTAAAGGCCTCAGTTAGGCCTAACTGGTCTAAACTTGAACTAAAACTGCGAATTGCAGTCAGTGCAATCACTCCAGATAATGGGAAACTTGTTAGCCTAATTCATGCTCACAGTTGCATACATCTCACTAGTAACAGCGAAAGTGTATTTAATATATTATAAATAAGTAAACTTTTTTTCATGTTATTCGTCATTAAAAGATACAAATTTGTTACCCGGCCCTCCGAATTTTTTTGGCGATCAATGTGGCCCGCTGCACAAAAAGTTTGCCCACCCCTGCCCTAAAACAAAGGGTGAAACGGAAATCTAACAATGCAGCATCATATTCATGAGCTGCTTCTGAGTAGGTAATCCCTGAAGATGCGCAATATAAATTAGCAGTATAAAATAAATAAATAAACACAAACTAGGCCTAGTGTGATTATCATTTTATGATACGAAGGATTATCTAGTAGGCTATCAGCATAACCGGGTACTGTATGGATAACTATAGTCTATCCAAAACATTATATACAAAACGCTGTCCAGTTGCTGAGGGAATTCATTCGAGTCGGTTGGCCATGTGACGATTCGACGTTGAAAACAACCCCTATTTTCTGGACCTTCAGCGACGCTGGGATATCTGGTACGCAAGTGGGACAATTATTAGACAATGAAGACCAAACACAGTAGATTACATCGAGAATGGTATGCGCAGCACCTTCATCTCAATCGAAATTTTCCAATGGATTATGCGTTTGGATTGCGTGCAATTTTACTTGCCTTCGTCTCAACTTAAGCACGACAAAAACTAAAATGATTTTAGTTCTGAAAATAATTTCTAATTTCGTTCATAATTTTAGTGTGGCAAATAATTCATAATTTTTTCAATTCCTAATTTGGTTTTTTCTGCTGAAATAATTCCTACTTTTACTTCTAGTTTTCATTAACAAAATCATTTATTTTTATTTCTAATTTTAGTTTTCGTTAACAAAAATATCACTGGATTTTTGTAGTGTTATTCATATCAGAAACCACTTTACTGTAGGCATGACACTCCATGCATCAAGGTTTATGCCACTGATCAGTTGCTATTTATACAACTACATTATATTTAAGTGGAAAGGTCATCATAGACAATGACACTAATCATCTAATAGCAAAGATGCAAGTGGCTTCTACAAGAAATTCAGTCATTAACTTTATTTATGTTAATTTATGCACTGAACTCACAGTATTTCTATGGAATTCAACCTGCTTCTCCAGCACCACTTGATTGGTCCGTTTCCCTAAAAGAGAAGAAGATAAACTGTGCTCAGTTGAATCCCAAAAAAATGACCATTTCCTTAACACTTTAACGACGAGCTGCATTGGATTCCCAGTCGCTTTTAGTACACTATCATTGTTAAAGCGTTAAACGAAGTCTCTTCAAGTTCTCTAACATTAGGTTAAAAAACTAATACAAGTCGAATAAGCTCTGGCATTTTGAATCAATGTGAACGGTTCTGAAATGTACAGATAAAACCAAAAATGACCATCTTTCATTGTCAAGGATGCAACTGGCTCTGTTGTTGGCTAGAGAATATTCTCTGTGCACGTGGTACCAGTTTGCACACTGAAGGTGGTTGATTTCAGAGATTTCAACATCTTAGAATAGCATGGTGGTGTACACAGGGACCTTAAATGGCATGGCATCCAATCAAACGAACAGTGGCGGTGAAGGATCACCCAATCAATTAATTGAAAAACGAGTACGGCCGAGGCCATACAGTTGCTATAGAAAAACGTGTACATTTACACAGTACCACACCATTCCATGTCTGCTATGATGCTGCATAATAAATGATTACCTTCTTTACCTGCACCAGTACCAACATAGATTAAGAATTACGATTAATGAGATTAAAGCAATGTAATGCAGGATTCATATGTGCAATTGTGCATGATCTCTTCAAGACTTCTGACGACCCTGAAAAGGTCACCTGATGAGTGGTTTACATGGAAGCTCTGTGAATTGAAGTCACTTACTGAGGGTATGACATGGAAGCTCTGTGAATTGAGGTTACTTAATGAGGGTATGACATGGAAGCTCTGTGAATTGAGATCACTTAATGAGGGTATGACATGGAAGCTCTGTGAATTGAGATCACTTAATGAGGGTATGACATGGAAGCTCTGTGAATTGAAGTCACTTAATGAGGGTATGACATGGAAGCTCTGTGAATTGAAGTCACTTACTGAGGGTATGACATGGAAGCTCTGTGAATTGAGGTTACTTAATGAGGGTATGACATGGAAGCTCTGTGAATTGAGATCACTTAATGAGGGTATGACATGGAAGCTCTGTGAATTGAGATCACTTAATGAGGGTATGACATGGAAGCTCTGTGAATTGAAGTCACTTAATGAGGGTATGACATGGAAGCTCTGTGAATTGAAGTCACTTACTGAGGGTATGACATGGAAGCTCTGTGAATTGAGGTTACTTAATGAGGGTATGACATGGAAGCTCTGTGAATTGAAGTCACTTAATGAGGGTATGACATGGAAGCTCTGTGAATTGAGATCACTTAATGAGGGTATGACATGGAAGCTCTGTGAATTGAAGTCACTTAATGAGGGTATGACATGGAAGCTCTGTGAATTGAGGTCACTTAATGAGGGTATGACATGGAAGCTCTGTGAATTGAGGTCACTTAATGAGGGTATGACATGGAAGCTCTGTGAATTGAAGTCACTTAATGAGGGTATGACATGGAAGCTCTGTGAATTGAGGTCACTTAATGAGGGTATGACATGGAAGCTCTGTGAATTGAAGTCACTTAATGAGGGTATGACATGGAAGCTCTGTGAATTGAGGTCACTTAATGAGGGTATGACATGGAAGCTCTGTGAATTGAGTAGGTCTCTTAATGAGTGGATGACATGGAAGCTCTGTGAATTGAGTAGGTCTCTTAATGAGTGGATGACATGGAAGGTCTTCTACGCAGCCTTACCGTCTTTAGAAGCCGCCTGAAGATGTCTGATTTCCTCCTGATCTATGGCTGCCTTTTCTTTCCACATCATCTGCAAAAGTTCAAAAGCAGGCATAAGAATGTTCAGCCAGTCAACATCTGTTGGTGGCTGGTTCTGCCTATGACCATGAACAACCTTTAGCTGCTCTGTCAAACTGGTTATACCAGTAGACATCCTCCATTCGATGTCCAAATCAAAGAAACTGGTGTTTAACATAAAAATTCAGAATTGGAAAGTTAACTCTTGACCCTCATCTTAAAGACTCTCTTACCGGGACCGTCCCTTGCTCTAAAGCGAAACTTACATCCACCGGTCTACTTACAGTCCTTACCGTTTCCTATTGACTGGCTTCAATCTGAACTTTGTAAGGATGTATTGAATGGTATTCTACTCATACAGTCACAACATGGATATTACATGAGCCACTTGAACCTACAGTGACAAATTCTTCAAATTTCTGCTAATCACTATAACCAACTGCAGTTATCTCCTCCTTCTTACATACTGTTGTTACATGGTAAGTGACAGAGTACTATGCAGTATACAATGTATATTGTATACATACATGAAATACTACATGAAACGGAGGATGCAATGATTTAGCAAATTTTACCTTTAGTTTTGAAACGTTTTCAATCACCTTCTTCATCTGAACAATTTCAGCCGACATTTTGCTACAACGCTTCGTAAGCTCCTCAACGGCCAAATGCTTAACTTCTAACATACTCAGATTGGACGAATGCTCCATTTTCAACAGCTCCAACTCCTACAATTAACATACTCAGATTGGACAAATGCTCCATTTTCAACAGCTCCAACTACTACAATTCACCAAGAACTAAACACTGAGAACACTTACGTATATAACAGCAGTTCGGCAAAACACAGATTCAAGACCAACTCATTTTTGTCAACTGCTGATGCAGCAAAGAGACAAATATTACTGCATGAAATCAGAAACCAACCGAGTTTTGTCTTAATATCAGCTTCTCATCAAAACAATTCCTTTTAAAGCAAAATATTAAAAAAATATTTGGCAACATTTTTAAGCTTGCCGATTAAAACATTACTTAACAAACTATAAAAACATGAGACACCAATGTAAGCTTCTATGAATCGAGATGGACAATTAGTCAGTCAACTAATTAACCAATTAAACTAATGACATCGAGAGGCATCAGAAGACATCCGAGTATAAAGAAAACGTACCTGAGCCTTCTGGCACAACTGCTTCTGCATATCTTGAAGAGACGCATTCAACTGCATCTCCTTCTCCTTGTAAGCCAACTCTCTCTCACTGAATTTTAACAACGTTTTCTGAAAATCAATTTCAGCAGAAACATTTTATGTCTAAACAACTGAAAACAAGTAATCTACTTCGGGATTTGCACAGAACTCAACGAAGGCGAAATGTACGTTAGCGTTCCCCAAAAACACTTAATCCCATTATCTTCCACTCATCCTGAAGTCATAGTGATGATCACTAACAAAGTATCTAAAATGACAGGTATTATTAACGCCCTTAGATGGAAGCTTCCTACTTATATACTCCGAAATTTATATAATGCCTTTATTCTACCTTATCTAACCTATTGCACTATTGTTTGGGCAGGTGACTCTCATAACAGACTCAAACCGGTATTTTTACTACAAAAGAGGTTGGTTGGAAACTTAGAATCATAATGGGTGCTCATTAGCTTACACGTAATCCTCCACTATTTAAGTTCCTTAATCTTCTCACCATATATGATATTTATCAACATCAAATGACCATGATAATGTTTAGACATCATCCTGGTCTCCTTCCTTCCACATGTAATCAATTGTTCGTAACTAACTCTGCCTTCCGTCAATATGACACCCGTAGGCGTCATGACATTAGATCTACAATATCTAGAATCTCGGCCCACTCAACTTCTGTGCGCATTATGGGGCCTAAAATATGGAACTCTATTCATCCTAATATACGCTCTGCTCCCACACTTTTGTCCTTTAAATCTTCTTTTAAAATAGCACTTGTAAGTCAGTATACTTAACGGCTTAAAGTATTCCTGGCTTACCATTAATATGTTTAAATTAGTCCTAAACTTTGACCTTTAATGAACCCTTGATGGCTTAAAGTAATCCTGGCTTATTACTAATATGTTTAAATTAGTCCTAAACTTTTACCTTTAATGAACCCACACTCATTTAAATTAACACGGCATCTAATATTAATCTTATATTAATGACAGTTTTTCCCAGTGTATCTTATAGCAGAGTTTCCCAAACTGTGGGTCGCGACCCAAAAGTGGGTCGCGAAGCTCTGGCAAGTGGGTCGCCAAATTTTTTGCAGCAACATTATTTGGCTATGATCGGGCTATAACTAGCTGGATTGCAATAAATTGTGAACTGTTTTTACCTAAGTTTTCTTTTAATACTATAAATTTCTAAGCATTGTACGAAAATCCGCATATTTCGATACCAATTTACACAGCAAATTTTAGTGCACATTGCTTAGTTTTACACAGTGGGTAGCAAAACTGACAAGATATTAGCAAGTGGGTCGCGACCCAGAGAAGTTTGGGAACCGCTGTCTTATAGTACCTATTTATGGGGATGACCTAATAAGCAGATCCTGCTTCTTCTCATCAGCTTCACTTTCTGCACAGGAACTTCTCTTCAATATTAGACTCCAATAATGCACTATATACCCCTAAACAATTACTAAGATTACCTATATCATCTGTTTACTTTGTTGACACTATGTAATGCTGATTTCAACTATGTACTGTTATGTTCTTGTTGCTTGCTTGTTGATTTGTTGATTCAATTAAATTCAAGTAAATAGTATGCAAACAAATCTTAAATTATCAACATCAAATAAATAAAGTAATGTAATAGAAAAGTAACACAGCCAAAGAATATTACGGGAGGCATTGTATTAAGTTTTCTTTCTCTGAAGCTGATTTGTTGGCTAAGTATGTGGAAGATTCACACTTTCTGTCTTAACAAGCACCGCACATTTTGCCCACAGCTGATGTCTTACGTCTCCTCCTAGAGGCGAGAGAAAGGAATGACATGGAAAGATCAACAAACCAACTCCACCTCAATTAATGTCGGAGAGAACAGCTACTTACCTGATGATGTTTCTCACTTTCACTAAAGGTCTTCTCCATTCGAATCTGCTTCTCTTTCTCATCTGACAGTTCCGATTTCAGGCGATCAACGTCTTCTGCCAACTGACTCGACATATCCTGGATAAAAATATCACAATATATCACACTGTAGCTATTTTCTGTTGTACCAAAATGAAGACAATTAGCATTTCTCCCTTCTCATTTATCCGGGCTTTGGACTGGCCCCTCCCAAGTATGGAAGCGGTGGAGATTCAACATATATGCAACAAATGAAGTTAGATACAGGGTGGGCCCTAAATGACAACATACCATAACAAAACTTGTAAAGCTCAATTTCGAGAAAAACTCACAAGCAGCGCTGCCGACCAAGCAGGGAGAAACCATAATCAAACACAAGAGACTTCAAAGACTTGCAGAACAAGGAAGGTAACAGACTGATTAGCTCACTTCTAGTTTTTAAAGGAATGCTATTCCAGGTTACAGGGCCAACAATGGCAAAACTTCTGTGCTGGGTAGTGGACGACCTAGTCCGAGGGATGACAAGGATACCAAGAGCAGTTGATCAGAGGGTCCGGAGACCAGGAATAGATGAGGCAGAGATATACACGGATCTTAGATAGGATGTGGGAGTTACAACTAGGCAATTTCGCATAAGTTATGTTGTTATAATGTTGAGAGAAAGTTAAATAGTCTAACTAATTCATTTTTCATCAAATTGTTTTGGTGATAGCCAAGTAAGCCATGCCTCCCAAAAGTCCCTATGGTTGGTACATCATAGGAAAATTGACTGAAAATTGAAACTGCGGAAGCCACAATTTGATTGGCATGAAAAATGATTTGAATGGCATGAAGAATGATTTGAATGGCATGAAGAATGATTTGAATGGCATGAAGAATGATTTGAATGGCATGAAGAATGATTGAATGGCATGAAGAATGATTTGAATGGCATGAAGAATGATTTGATTGGCATGAGAAATAGCAAAAGGATTAATGACAGTAATTACAAGATGAATGAAAACCAGAATTGCATTAACCAGCCTAATAGAAATGCTGTCCATAATGCAAACCATCAGCCAACATCACATTGTCTATCTGATTGTGCTATTCATACATTTTGGTTTTCAGTTGGAGTTTTATTTCTAAATGACCTTCATGCTACATCTTTCATTATCAATTTCCACATCTAGTTCCTTTTTTTCAAAACACTGTTGATGACATCGGCAGACAGTTTTCTTCAGACCCACCTCGCTCTGCCTCAGTTTTGACTGAAGTTCATTGACCTCTGAAGCGAGATCTTTCAACTCTGAATCCTTTTCCACCAAGAGTTTCTTTGTCTCTGTCAACTCTCCAGTCATCCTTTCCACCTCATCGTCTACGATCACAAGCTGCAGTGAACAAATCGTCTTTATCAAATACCAATCGATAAAACAAAGAACAAAACTGTACGGCAGTTCTTCAAATAAACAATCCACAAATCCATGTTAAAACATCTGTTTCACAGCAGCACAGAAGTCATAGGGTTAGGGTTAGGCTATTATCAAAATTAGACATACGTTTCAATCAACAGACATTCCTATACTATACACACAAACTATCCACTTTATCAGCCTATCTATACGACTCTGAGTTTCACCTCCAGATTGAAGACATATTTAACAATCCTTTGTCAAATTTGTCCAATGTCTTTGTAAAATCCCAGAGTGGCATCCCAGAGCAATTCAGCCACAACTATTCCTCCCAATATCCATTGTTGAAAACCAATTCTGTTCAAATCCCAGTTGCCATCTTGGTGCAGCCGATGTCACACAATGCTACATGTCACAATAGCAGTGACTTGAACGATTTTGTTTGCTGAGGTGCATGTGACAATCTAGTGGTTAGTGTCATGGAATGTCAACCGAGAGGTCGGGGCTCAAACCCACACCAGGGTAGAAATTTATTTTGAAGTTTTTGTTCCACCTGCACCACTTAGCCAACTCTAAAGGGACTGATCTCTTTTGGGTGACCTGTTGAGCACTGTACACTGTTGGTGGGAAGTTCAGACGGTGAGGGAAAGGACTGGTCGCCTGCCTTCATATGCTGAGGGCAAGATGTGCTAACACTTCATACCCATGGCTGCCACTCAGGGCAGAACTTAAAGGACTGCTCTTCTTCTTCTTCTTCTTCTTCCTTGTTTGCTGAAGAAGAGAGAGACAGAAGAGAAAGGAATCTATATGAGTAGAAGACGAACCTCATCAGTGCATGGCTGTTGATGTTGTGTTGTTGTCGTTGTTGTTGTTGGTTGTTTGGATGGACCTGTGTTTGTCTCTACGATCAACATTGACTCCGTTTCACTGATGACTACGATGTCATAATCCTCCAGGAACTGGAAAGGAGAACTCGCTCCACAGACCTTGCCCTGTGAGTTAATGTAGCAGAACTGGAAGAAGTCTTCATCATTCTTTGGAAGGTTGTCTACAACAGGAAAAATCATCAGCTCATGGTTGAGATCAATGAAACAGAACAATTTCAATCAACAGGTTGACAAGTGAAAGACTCGTCAAAATTCAGCAGCGTTAGAGGAATGAACATTGCCTAATCTACGACTTTAATCTAGTCTGGATTAGTCCATAGTTTCATTATCTGTTAGAGCTAATATTAGGTAAGAAATTTACAAACCTTTGAAAGTGCAAACACATTCCACCTGTGTTCCAGGTGTATAGTTGTCTGGAAGGCTAATCCACTCATAGGTAACATATTCCTTTGTTGACTTCCATCCGACTCTGTACAATCCGATCCAATCGCTTGTGGTTGGCTCAAGGCTGCTGGCAATCGTGTATTCAAATGTCACTGTTTCAGCAATACCATAAGACTCAGGTATGTCATGAAACTTCACTTTTGAAAAGTCAGAAGTCAATGAATCATTCATTGTGGCATGTTTCACTTCAACTCTAAAAACATACAATCTATCAATTTTCTGAATCCGTTCAACAATGCTACAAAACTTTGACATCAAACAAAGAAGTAAAATCTCAGTGAAACTGCTGTCAATCTTCAACAGAGAAATTGTATTTGAATATGTAAATATTTTGTGCACACACTCACGCACATCCCTACACAAGGTAATTTCTTAGAATTGAAAAATCAGACTCATAAGATATGTACTGCATTGAACTGTTCCATCCAAGAGACTTTTTATACTGATAAGCCAACAGTTTTAGTTCTAGTGTAAAAGTCCACTTTAGAAAAGGGAACAACAAAGAACAACAAATACTAAGTAAGCAATAAGCACATGTACATAAAATCTGTAATCAGAGTAATTATCTCCCATGGCCTCTTTTATTTGAATTTACTGTTTACAAGGAAGAAATCATAAAAATTAAATGACCAATTAAACAGCAACCTTCGTTCCTTTGTTGACAGAGCTCTATAAGATAATCAGAAATAAGCACAAATGAACCAATTCATCAACAGCTTGATGATCCATTCAACTACACTGTCAAAAGCTTACCAAGAGTCTACAGACAAGCTGAACCAAAGCTTAAATTACTACCTAACAACAAGAAAGCAATGCTTGCATATGAAACATACTGTTCATATGGGTCACTATGTAGTCAAGAATACACTCACATGTAACTATGATTCATGATCATAAGTTGACTGTTCCTGAGAGAGAGATCAAGGTCCACTCATTGATACAATATGTGACCTTTCGTAAAGCCTCTCGTGATTTCTATTTCTGGGAATGAAACTGGCTGGCAACAATGACAGCCAAAGCAGTCACTAACAGTCCAATGTAAAACAAGTCACTGCTTGCATTTTCACTTTCAGAAAATGATATCTTCCAGGAAAGTGAAAGCAACCAAGATTACTTGTCATATATACATACACACTCATATAATATTTATATTTATCTATCAGTAATATTCTCACCCTACTTCCTAACTGCAGATTTTGATTACACACTACCTTCTAATTTTGACCTGAATACAGCCTGGCTTTGGTGAACCCTCTGCTGATGCCTTGTGCATTAGAAAAAGGCACAACAGATGTTAATTAATTGATAATAATAATAATAATTTAGTATTCAATAGTGGCAATTTAACAACAGTTTATAGAAACTTGGCATCATCTCTCAGGAGTTTCTCTTAAGTGGCAGTATATAAATTTACAGTTACAAATAAAGTTTTCTAGTCCAAGCCTAGCAATAACATGTTGACCACAAAAAGGCTTTTAAATCTGAACAGAAGTCAGGACGCAATTATGTATGACCTACAAAACTTTCACCACTAGTACTTTCAATTTGAACCACAAGTCCCAACCTCAAAAATAAAAATTGTTCATTCTACTTCAATTTCTCACTTCTTGAACCTTTGCCTTTAATATAAGTTCATGGAACAGACTTTCATCCCAAAGTTCACTGCTGGCAGGACTGCTTTGGCCTCAAATGCAAAATTACATGAATTCTCAAACTAATTTCTTTCTTTTTGGCCCTCCAAGACATGACTACTAGAATTTCTAAACTAATCTGCACAGATGTTCTTTTGTTTCAGAGACGGAAAGCTGAAAACATTTCAGAGAAGTCTTGAAAAAGCACGGAGTCTGGCCATCGTCAACAGCTGAGCCAAAATGCACAGTTCATGGGATTATTGGCTGATGCAATGACCAAAACAATATTTACTTATATCAAAAACAGATTTACCATTTATACAAAACAAATAAGCATTGCAGACAAATAAAATTCACAGTCAACACTGTGGACACTGACTTTGACTCCTAGTGCAGAGAAGGCAACTGGAAGACAAGCACTTCAGTCGAATAATCCTCTAGCAGATCAGAGGGGCAGTTGGATAAGTCTGGCGAATTGATAAGCAACCCATTTACACCTTTAATTCATTAAATAAAATGCAAAACATGCACAGTGAGTTGCTTGCAGAACTGTTTCTTGGCGAAAAGACAATGATAAGTTTCGTATGAAAAAAGAAAGTGAAGAAAGCCAAATGAAATCTGCAATTAGCGCCAGGTCGTTAGGTCAGTCAGTCTTACTGCACACAGAAAAAATCCATTTAACTCATTATATATTCACAGAGCAAGAAGTGTACGAAGAGCAGTGCCTCCAAGGACTTTTTATACAAACGAATAAATATAGATTCCTTGCAGTGCCTCTGAAACGAGAGTAAGTGATGCAAAGTTGGGAAGTATTTACGGTGTTGTGAGTATTCGGGTCCGGCCCGAATTCTCGAAACCCGAATCCCCGAAACGAATTTCGGCCGGATTCCTGAAATCAATTTTAGATTTAATTATAAATAAACAGGTGAATTGGCAGTATATCAAGATACATCAAGGCCACGCTAGGTCTATGTCATGTACGAGTTTACAAATTAACTTTGAATAGTTTTCTATAAAACTGCTTTCGGGAAATCGGGCTTTCGTGTATTTTCTGCGTTTTCGGGGATTCGGGTTGACCCCGAGTATTCACAGGAAGAGGCAGATGCTTGGCGCTGTGGATAGCTTCGACGCTGGAAAGCACACTGAAATTAGGCAATGCCGAGCGCCGCTAGTACTTGAGTACTGGCCACATGTACGTGTGTACATTTACAAAGGGTGTCAGATGTCCTATTAGCTGTTGTTGTGTTTGCCCTTCGTCCAACAGAGTTTACATGGAGGAGCGCGTCTGAACGAGTACTGTGAATTAACTTTACCTCTTCTACAGAAAACTGTTCTTTGCTGCAGGCGACTTCTATTTCAAATGCAACGCCCAATCCAATGCAAAATCAGGAAACGCGTGTCATATACTAACAGAATCCTTTTCTATAATCGCCTCAACTGTAAAACTTAGTTACATGTTTTTTAACGGAATAACACGTAATATTACCAGGAATCTATATACATGACACCAAAGATGTTATCTTTCCACACAACAAGGACTTTTTATACCATCGACGTTAGATTCTTTGCATGTGTCTGTGTAATACGTGATTCATTCGCATCGATTAAAGAGCTGAGGATGGCTGAGCTCAGCCGCTTGAAGAAGATACACTTCACAGAAATATTGCATTATTTTGTACCCCGTCCAAGAAGTCTGTCTAAACATTTATTTACTGTGGCCGAGATAAAAGGATTGCAACAAACCAAAGATTTCTCCTGGTTCTGTCTAAAAATTTATTTACTGTGGCCGAGATAAAAGGATTGCAACAAACCAAAGATTTCTCCTGGTTCTGTCTAAAAATTTATTTACTGTGGCCGAGATAAAAGGATTGCAACAAACCAAAGATTTCTCACGCGCAGGAACCCTACCGTAGATTCGCGCGGTATCGCGCCGCATATTCGCGATTTTCAGCCACAGATTCGCTTTGCCGCTAAAGAGTCGCCATCTGGCAGTTGACTACAATTTAGATCACTATTTAAAATGTGCTAGCAATAATAGCAAATGGACCTACAAGAGTACAGAAACCTGTTGATGTAAATGGGCCTATATACGCCTATAGGCCTACATATAGGCCTCTTATAGCAATATATGCGCCGTAACTACATCCACATATTCAAAGGTACTTACGAATACGCCTCAATCACAGCCGAACATTCAAATAGGCCTGAATATGCGCCCGTATGGCCAGACCTACAGCCACAGATTCAACTAGACCTTTCTATACGCCAACATAGCCAGCCGCAGATTCAGAATAGGCCTATATGAGCGCCAGACCTACAGCCACAGATTCAACTAGACCTTTCTATACGCCAACATAGCCAGCCGCAGATTCAGAATAGGCCTATATGAGCGCCAGACCTACAGCCACAGATTCAACTAGACCTTTCTATACGCCAACATAGCCAGCCGCAGATTCAGAATAGGCCTATATGAGCGCCAGACCTACAGCCACAGATTCAACTAGACCTTTCTATACGCCAACATAGCCAGCCGCAGATTCAGAATAGGCCTATATGAGCGCCAGACCTACAGCCACAGATTCAACTAGACCTTTCTATACGCCAACATAGCCAGCCGCAGATTCAGAATAGGCCTATATGAGCGCCAGACCTACAGCCACAGATTCAACTAGACCTTTCTATACGCCAACATAGCTAGCCGCAGATTCAGTATAGGGATATATAAGTGCCAGACCTACAGCCACAGATTCAACTAGACCTTTCTATACGCCAACATAGCCAGCCGCAGATTCAGAATAGGCCTATATGAGCGCCAGACCTACAGCCACAGATTCAACTAGACCTTTCTATACGCCAACATAGCCAGCCGCAGATTCAGAATAGGCCTATATGAGCGCCAGACCTACAGCCACAGATTCAACTAGACCTTTCTATACGCCAACATAGCTAGCCGCAGATTCAGTATAGGGATATATAAGTGCCAGACCTACAGCCACAGATTCAACTAGACCTTTCTATACGCCAACATAGCCAGCCGCAGATTCAGTATAGGCCTATATAAGCGCCAGACCTACAGCCACAGATTCAACTAGACCTTTCTATACGCCAACATAGCCAGCCGCAGATTCAGAATAGGCCTATATAAGTGCCACACCTACAGCCACAGATTCAACTAGACCTTTCTTTACGCCAACATAGCCAGCCACAGATTCAATATAGTATATATAAGGGCCAGACCTACAGCCACAGATTCAACTAGACCTTTCTATATACGCCAACATAGCCAGCCGCAGATTCAGTATAGGCCTATATAAGCGCCAGACCTACAGCCACAGACTAGACCTTTCTATACGCCATCATAGCCAGCCGCAGATTTAGCATAGGCCTATATAAGCGCCAGACCTACAGACACAGATTCAACCAGACCTTTCTTTACGCCAACATAGCCAGCCACAGATTCAATATAGTATATATAAGGGCCAGACCTACAGCCACAGATTCAACTGCACCTTTCTATACGCCAGCATAGCCAGCCGCAGATTCAGTGTAGGCCTATATAAGCGCCAGCCGCAGATTCAGTATAGGCCTATTGTTGACGCCAGACTTACAGCCACAGATTCAACTAGACCTTTCTATACGCCAACATATATCCAGCCACAGATTCAATATAGTATATATAAGGGCCAGACCTACAGCCACAGATTCAACTAGACCTTTCTATACGCCATCATAGCCAGCCGCAGATTCAGCATAGGCCTATATAAGCGCCAGACCTACAGCCACAGATTCAACTAGTCCTTTCTTTACGCCAACATAGCCAGCCACATATTCAATATAGTATATATAAGCGCCAGACCTACAGCCACAGATTCAACTAGACCTTTCTATACGCCAACATAGCCAGCCGCAGATTCAGTATAGGCCTATATGTAAGCGCCAGACCTACAGCGACATATTCAACTAAACCTTTCTTTACGCCAACATAGCCGCCACAGATTCAATATAGTATATATAATCGCCAGACCTACAGCCACAGATTCAACTAGACCTTTCTATACGCTAACATAGCCAGCCGCAGATTCAGTATAGGCCTATATAAGCGTCAGACCTACAGGCTACAGCCACAGATTCAACTAGAGTACTAGACCTTTCTTTACGCCAACATAGCCGCCACAGATTCAATATCTATATAAATAAAGCGAGAATTCTGTGTGTCTGCTGTCTGTCTGTTTGACCGGGATTAACTTCTACAATTTTGCACCTTTTCACTCGAAACCTCACTACTGTGTCGGCCTCGGTTTCGGACACCCAGTGAAGGGGTTCACGTCCCCCGTTTTCACCGCTACCATGGTGAAAATGCCCCAAAACTCTACCCAACCGACCGTCCGTCACGCCCAAGCGAAGCGGTTCTATTTATGGCGCCGGTAATCCCCAACGTCATTAATAATGCGCATAACCACAAGCGGTTCTATTTATGGCGCCGATATTCCCCAGCGTCATTAATAATGCGCATAACGGTCGGTTGGGTTTACTTTCGCACCGAATTTAATGACGATCGATTCGAACTATATTCATCGTTTTACAGCTAAATTTTAACACATGTATGTTGAAAGACAAAGATCTAAATTATTTCCAGTATATGAAACAATCAGTCTGCTTTACTAAGGGCGAGGCCGACTACAGACCGGCAGTGAGGGCTAGATTTCTAGCGTTTTCTTTAACATGCCAATCCCGGGTTCACCCTCTTCGACTGCCACAGGTCGCCAGACGCCACAAGGGCCTCCAAGATTGCGAAGCAGTCGCCGCCAGAGGGCGACTGCGAAGCAGTCTGTCCACGGCAGAGGTCGCTAGACGCGAGAAGGCGTATACAAGACTGCGAAGCAGTCTCCGCTGTACGCCAGAAGGCGTCTACAAGACTCCGAAGCAGTCTCCCCCACAGATGCATGGCAAACACCGATATAACATGTAACCCTCGGCCGTTCCTGATGCATAAACCAATGGGACGGATTAATTCATCCGTCGACCAAAATTACAACACAGACAAACTCATTAATATTCTGAGGAAACCTTTTAACGCGCTCAAAGGAACACACAAATGGGAATTATTATAGGGCGCCTAAAACATCCAATAACCTGTAGGGCGTATACACAACATATTCAGGGCTGTAGTGGTAAAATTTGAGGTGAGTACACGCTACCGGTGAGCAGGGCTGGTGTCACCCAAAAAATTTTCTGATGACCTTTTTTTTAGGAATTCGTCTAAGAAAATTTTCTGAATTCTCTTAGAATTTTTGACTTTTTACCATTTCGTCTCTGAAAAAGTTGATGACTTTTTTTAGTCATTCGCCCTAAAAACCGTTAAAACCTCTCTTTTTTTCTCAAAAAGTGGTAAAAGTCGCAATTATTCGGTCTTCAGAGGTAAGTATACGCTGTATACCCGCGTATACCCTCGTCTAGATCCATGAGTATACGCTCTCAAATTTCTCTAGAGGTGAGTATACGCTGTATACCCGCGTATACCCTCGACTACAGCCCTGAACATACTATATATGATCAGAGACACTCTACGCTCATACAAAGGGTAAATTGTCAACGCCAGATAAATCATTTATGCCTCATCAGCAACGACATCGTTCAGTTTATGAAATAGGAACTGTAGGTGTCATACTCAATAAACAGATTTGAATTCTCCGTGCACATTAACAGCATCTGTTGGAATCCTAAACAATTCCTTCTTTGTGAGTTCTCGTTTCGCATTAGTCATGGAGCTAGCTCATGTTTCGTGTGCACTTCAATGTACCCTCAAAATTTCTTTTTCAAAAAATTCTTTTTGCTAAATTTCTCAGAAACGGTTATAATTAGTAAAAAATACATAAGGACCAAAAAGATAGCTCTAATCAAGACCTACAATTTAAAAAAAACGTCGAAATTTAAAAAGTCATATTCCGCCATATTGAATCCAATATGGCGGCTAAGCGATCAATAAGCGGGTCATGTGACCAATTTTTTTGACACACTTTCATGACCTATAATGTTTCGTGTGCACTTCAATGTACCCTCAGTTTGACCCTGTGAGGTCAAACTGAGGTCAAACTGAGGGTACATTGAAGTGCACACGAAACATGAGCTAGCTCCTTGACTACATGGATTAATACTGGAATATGTGGTTGGCAATTGAGGTCTACGCCCTACGAATAGGCCTATATGATTCTGTGGCTGGTATATAGTCGTATAGAGGCCTATCTTGATATATGGATATATGGATGGCCATTATGGATTATATTTTGGCTAGCTGAATATCTGGCTCGACATTTATGCGTTTATATAAACCTATACGAATTTGGGGCGTACATAGCCTATTTCAAAGTGTGGTTGTGGTTCATGCGCATTTATAGGCCTCTATGAATGGGCGGTTGACCATATACGCGTATAAATAAGGGTAATTGAATATGTGGCTCTGGATTTGGCGCATATATAGACCTATTTTAATCTGTGGTTGGCCATTCTGGCGTAAATAAAGGCCTATCCGATAATCCGAATATGTGGATGTCGGATGGAAGCATATATAGGCCTTACGCCTACAGATTTTGTAGCTGGCCTTATGGCGTATATAAAAGTCTAGTTAAATAACATAACATAACATAACGTTTATTGGTCCACATAATTGTACATATTTTGTTTATTTATATAATGACAGCCGTGTTTTAAACGCACAAAGGAAGAAAAATAAACAAAACTGAACCATAATTATCGTCCAAACAATCCTCACTGTATATTAACATGTCACAGCTAAGAGGGTTCGATCAGAACTCTAAGCAATAGATTTGTTAGCCAAAGTAAATCAGTGGCTGTAGGTTCGGCCAATATGTATAGGCCTACATGCACCTGTGGCAGGTTATTGTGGCGGTAAGCGGACTTCTGATCACAGGACCAATGATCAATGGTCCGTGTGACCAAACGTCCTATGATCAATAGTAATATAATCAATGGTCCTGTGATCAATGGTCCGCAAATCATTGTGGCCCAAAACAAAAGTTTAGTTCAATATGAGCTAGACTAGGGCGCTTAAATTGGACTATAATGAATCTGTGGCTGGCTATGTAGGTCTGGCGCTAATATATACTATATTGAATCTGTGGCAGGCTATTTTGGCGTATAGAAAGGTCTAGTTGAATCTGTGGCTCTAGGTCTGGCGCTTATATAGGCCTATACTGAATCTGCGGCTGGCTATGTTGGCGTATAGAAAGGTGTAGTTGAATCTGTGGCTGTAGGTCTGGCGCTTATATAGGCCTATACTGAATCTGCGGCTGGCTATGTTGGCGTATAGAAAGGTCTAGTTGAATCTGTGTCTGTAGGTCTGGCGCTTATATAGGCCTATACTGAATCTGCGGCTGGCTATGTTGGCGTATAGAAAGGTCTAGTTGAATCTGTGGCTGTAGGTCTGGCGCTTATATAGGCCTATACTGAATCTGCGGCTGGCTATGTTGGCGTATAGAAGGGTCTAGTTGAATCTGTGGCTGTAGGTGTGGCACTTATATAGGCCTATTCTGAATCTGCGGCTGGCTATGTTGGCGTATAGAAAGGTCTAGTTGAATCTGTGGCTGTAGGTCTGGCGCTTATATAGACCTATACTGAATCTGCGGCTGGCTATGTTGGCGTATAGAAAGGTCTAGTTGAATCTGTGGCTGTAGGTCTGGCACTTATATATCCCTATACTGAATCTGCGGCTAGCTATGTTGGCGTATAGAAAGGTCTAGTTGAATCTGTGGCTGTAGGTCTGGCGCTCATATAGGCCTATTCTGAATCTGCGGCTGGCTATGTTGGCGTATAGAAAGGTCTAGTTGAATCTGTGGCTGTAGGTCTGGCACTTATATATCCCTATACTGAATCTGCGGCTAGCTATGTTGGCGTATAGAAAGGTCTAGTTGAATCTGTGGCTGTAGGTCTGGCGCTCATATAGGCCTATTCTGAATCTGCGGCTGGCTATGTTGGCGTATAGAAAGGTCTAGTTGAATCTGTGGCTGTAGGTCTGGCGCTCATATAGGCCTATTCTGAATCTGCGGCTGGCTATGTTGGCGTATAGAAAGGTCTAGTTGAATCTGTGGCTGTAGGTCTGGCGCTCATATAGGCCTATTCTGAATCTGCGGCTGGCTATGTTGGCGTATAGAAAGGTCTAGTTGAATCTGTGGCTGTAGGTCTGGCACTTATATATCCCTATACTGAATCTGCGGCTGGCTATGTTGGCGTATAGAAAGGTCTAGTTGAATCTGTGGCTGTAGGTCTGGCGCTCATATAGGCCTATTCTGAATCTGCGGCTGGCTATGTTGGCGTATAGAAAGGTCTAGTTGAATCTGTGGCTGTAGGTCTGGCGCTCATATAGGCCTATTCTGAATCTGCGGCTGGTTATGTTGGCGTATAGAAAGGTCTAGTTGAATCTGTGGCTGTAGGTCTGGCGCTCATATAGGCCTATTCTGAATCTGCGGCTGGCTATGTTGGCGTATAGAAAGGTCTAGTTGAATCTGTGGCTGTAGGTCTGGCGCTCATATAGGCCTATTCTGAATCTGCGGCTGGCTATGTTGGCGTATAGAAAGGTCTAGTTGAATCTGTGGCTGTAGGTCTGGCGCTCATATAGGCCTATTCTGAATCTGCGGCTGGCTATGTTGGCGTATAGAAAGGTCTAGTTGAATCTGTGGCTGTATACGTCTGGCGCTCATATAGGCCTATTCTGAATCTGCGGCTGGCTATGTTGGCGTATAGAAAGGTCTAGTTGAATCTGTGGCTGTAGGTCTGGCCATACGGGCGCATATTCAGGCCTATTTGAATGTTCGGCTGTGATTGAGGCGTATTCGTAAGTACCTTTGAATATGTGGATGTAGTTACGGCGCATATATATTGCTATAAGAGGCCTATATGTAGGCCTATAGGCGTATATAGGCCCATTTACATCAACAGGTTTCTGTACTCTTGTAGGTCCATTTGCTATTATTGCTAGCACATTTTAAATAGTGATCTAAATTGTAGTCAACTGCCAGATGGCGACTCTTTAGCGGCAAAGCGAATCTGTGGCTGAAAATCGCGAATATGCGGCGCGAATCTACGGCAGGATTCCTGCGCGTAGATTTCTTCTGGTTCGATGGCAATTACAGGTGACCGCGTTTTATGCCGATGGGTTTTGGGCGCTATAGAAATCTCGAGATCATGCCATTTCACGCGCTGGCGACGATCTTGTTTGACAGGTGGGGGGGATTTAGAACTGATCTGGTCAAAAAACAGTTTTGAACTGATCTGCTCAAAATAGATATCGCGGTCAAAAAATTTTTCGCGAAATTTTTTTAAAACTTTTTTGGTGTTTCTTCAAAATGTGGGGGACAAATGTATACAATACAATACAACTAGACATTTATAGCGCGCTTTCACAAACAAGTGTTGCACGAGAGCGCGTTACGCTACATTCCTAATCATAGTATAATGAGTATAGATGAGTTTTTAATTTGGATTTAATCTGGGTAACCATAGCTAGGCGCCGACTTTTGCTTTTGTCTCTGGGTGCATGGGTCCTCATTCCCTTCCCCTACCCCTTTTCCCTACCCCTCACTTCCCCCTTTCGGCCTTCCCCTCACCTTAGGTAGGTGAGTTTTAGCAGATTTTCGGAGAAAAAATTGTTTTTCTTGTCAAGGGTTACGAGCTGAGAAAATGTATTGGAAATCGTTGACATTCGGACGTTACAGTGTCATGATGTTTGACCGTGGTTGGACTGGGAGCGCACCTGAGTAGATAACCTTGAAGGAGCGCTATATAAGACTTCAGTAATAATAATAATAATAATAATAATAATAATAATAATAATAATAATAATAATAATAATAATAATAATAATAATAATAATAATAATAATAATAATAATAATACTTATTTATTATATTAAATAATAAATAATTAAATAAATAATTTATATACTGGCTGTGACTGCGAGATCATGCAATGTTGGGTAGGCCCTATTTGTGTTGCAGTTGTACTTCTCAAATGCGGCAGTCTAGAGACTACTTAGGTGCAAAAAATTTGAATTTAAGGTTCTAATTCTTCTGGGTGCCACGCACCCACTGAACTTTCTCTCTGGGTGCATTCACACCAAAGACTCCTAAGGAGTCAGCGCCTATGTGGGTAACAGATGTAATAACAGATGTAATAATAATCTATTTCTTTATTAATTCAAACCGACAAACGCAGTAAGATCACAGTATAAATAATTACACAGTAGCCTACGTCGACTCCTCGCCGCTGCTGCAGTCAGAATGTGTGACATTATAAATAACTAAGCCCCGCCCACTGTGACGACATAAATACCTAAGCCCCGCCCACTGTCGTCCACCATCTTGAAAGAGACCGTTTACCATGGCGATACACCGGAAACAATCACATCAAATATTTTTTAAACGTTAAAAACAACATTTAGGACTTCATTAGAATTAACAATATTATTTTTAACGTTAATTTCAGCTTAAATCTAGCTATAATTCAAAAGCTATTTTTCAAGGTGGCGTCGTAATCACGTGACCAGAAAAACTTGTCAACAGCCAGCAATGAGAGTCGACGTACTGTGTAATTATTTATACTGTGGTAAGATTACATTGAGACACGTACGACAGTACAATTATCAATATCTTAACTGAAGGGGGTTGCGGGAATCGAACCGCGTACTGCTGCTCTCCTGGCCATGAGTGTTACCATTACTCTATCTCCCAGGCGACGCTGATCTTAAGCTTTGTAATGACAGCGTCGTTATAGGATGGTTTAAAGTTTAAACCCTCACAGTCTGTCTCTTTACCTCACTGCACTCAACTGCATAACCTGATTATTGTAATAGAAAGTGTTTTTTTCTACAGAAAAAGGTTCCGGAACTGAACAATAGGTTCCGCAACGAGCAATTATGGAAGGACTAAAATCCCAAGAAAAACGGGATTGGGGGTTAGGACGGGTCTCAACAAACACTGCAAACAGTTCATATCACGGCGTGGGCTGCAAGCAAAAAGCTGCATATAGCCTAAATCCATCAAAGACTCGTGAGATGGTCGTTGTTCGACATAACATGCCTTCCCTCGCTCAGCAACCCTCAGGCTATGGGGTTAAAAAGACGACTTCCATTAAAATTCTTGGAGTACACATCGGTGAAAAGCTCACGGTGACAGCACACGTCGAAGCGATCCTTGGATCATGCTCCTCTTCATTGTACGCCCTAAAAATCCTCCGAGGGCACGGAATGCCAGTACAAGCCCTAAACGATGTCACGAGGGCCACCGCTATATATAATATGGCTAGACTTATGTACGCATCCCCCGCGTGGTGGGCGTATGAGCCGCGTATCTGAGTAAAGGAGAGCGCGAACGCATACAACGGTTTGTCCGTCGAGTAATTAATACGGGAGGGATTCCTCCCTCCGGATACACCGACGGTGAACTACCTTGCAGCTCTCGCCGACGAACAGCTCTTCAAGGCGATCAAACTAGATCCACAACATGTCCTACGATGGATGTGTCCTCAACGGCAAGATGTAGGATATCTTCGTCATCGCCCACACCCATTTGCCTTACCTCAAAAAGACGAAAAGAACTTCCTACCAAGACTGATGTTTAGAGGCATTTACTAACGCCCCTTAGTAAATTTCACGAGCCAATCTCATATTCTTCTCATGTTGCCTACACTAGCTAACTCCCACTTGCCATAATAGAATTCATTCGATTACAATTAGCTCTCTGCTGGTAATCTAGACGAAATAATGTATCATTTCCGATACAGAACAAAATCTTTATAATTATTCTATTGGTACTTTAGTGTAAATTTAAATCTATTGTTAACAGCTGCGTTTTGACAGTTGTTTGATTGAATAAACGAATATACAATACAATACACTGAAATTAAATTAAAATAACTATAAATTGTTGTTTTTATTAATAAAATAAACTATTAAATTTTAGTAGCTGAAAAAAGATGCCGGAACGCTGTTCCGGCTGAAAAAAGCACTATAGTAATGGAAATTAGTATACTTCTAGTTCTATTGCGCCAGCGTCTAATGCACAAGGCATCAACCGATGGTACACCAAAACCAAGCCGTAATCAGGTCAATATCCAGGTCAGTCCGTAAGACAGAGGCAGCCTATCATGCTGCCTATGGTGGATACTGGATAAGGGGCCATCCATATATTACGTACACACAAAACCGGGAAAATTTGACCCCTACCCCCTGTTCGCAAGCGTACTTTCTTCCACCACCCCCCTGCGTACGTACGCCTGACGCACACCCCCCACCCGAAGACCAGCTGCAGAAAGTGTCTCGGCAGCGACGGTCTGCACTTTAGGCCAGATTATTGAAGGATGAGTGCGGGCCAATATAGACAAATTATAGGTGTCTCGTTCACAGCACAGAATAACTGCACATGGCTTTTATATATAATGTAATAAAATGCCATCGGACGACTATAGGACAATACAGAGTTATAAATAGGCTAATGTGGACGTCATAATTATAAATTTATTTTGTGTACGTACACATTTTGTCCCCCCTCCCCCCGTTCGCACCCGTACGCAAAATCGTCAAAATCCGACCCCCCCCAATTGCGTACGTAATATGTGGATGGCCCCTAAGCAATTTTATTATGGCTTAGGTTCGTTTTTATGATGCCTATAAAGGCATAAATCGATAATGTGCCATCGGATGATGCTGTGTGCATTGGTGATGATGATGAATACGACGATTTCTACAGCGCCGTAACACGACACATGCTGCTAAAAGGGTGCTTTGACAGGTTCAACATGGTCAGTATAAGCCAGCTTGAAGTACATGTAGTAAGCATATTATTTAACGAACGCTAGCAAACGCACAGCGCTTTACGTACAATATTGCATGGAGAGGAAAGAAAATAGAACAATGAAGCAATAATAATGTTAGATCAAAATGAAATACACTGTATTAGCAACAGACCCTAACTGGACAGCATCCTACCCAGAAAACCTGGTCGGGTAATGGAGTCAAATCTATGGAGAACCAGATTCTGAGAACGTGGGCGTAAATCACATCCCGACTTTAGATCGGGCGGTAGAAGGTCATGGAGGAGATGACTAGGGTTTTTAAGAATGCTACTAAAGAGATCACGGTCCAAGGAGGTAGCCCAGATGAACCAACTTACGAATGATTGCGCCCAAATGATCTAGTTCCTGCTTGTTAGCAAAGCCCAACCATCCAGTATGTCTTGAGTCTGGTCTTAAATGACTCCTATGAAGTTGCAGCACATATCGAGTCTGGAGGGTTGAATTTTGTTCCAACATCTATAGCCCTGCAATGGAGAACGCACGATCTCTGACGCAGGTTTTAGATTTTCTGACTTTCAGATCGTCCTTGACTCCTGATCGCAAAGAAGCATTATACACTAGAACACTGAATTTCAAGACAACTATTGCCATTTAAACAAAACGCATACTGTACTTACTAGTATTAGTCTTGAAAGTTGATACAAATTATTTTCCATAATTTACATGAAATCTAAACTCGACCACGTCAAATCTTACCTAGTGTCCTAATTTACAGGTCAACAGAGTAATCATCCCTTGGACGAAGGGCTTATAACTTGGGGCTTATAACTTGGGGCATAACGACTTCTTTGTAGCACATGCACTAAATCCAAAATACACTTGGAAACCACAAAACCTGACAAAATGGTATATTCTTTGTTTAATTGATGGCAGGAATTTTAGTCAACACAAGTTCACAGCGGTCGGTCACTCATTGCACAACTGCCAAATACATAAAAAATCCCAGCAGTTCTCCCACTTCAGAGTACCACTTGTATGCTCTTAGGGAAGGATAACTAACAGACACAGAAGCCAAACCTTAATAATCACGGTGGACATCACAAGGCAGGCAATTTCAAAGAGAAATTCTAAAGCAGCCAGTATATTTCCACTGGACATGCAACATTTGAGAATAAATATCCAAGGTTATGAACATATCAAATATTTAGCAGTTAACGGTCAATATTTCTTCTTTGTGTTTCTATGAAAGTCAATTCCAGGATTCTGACAGTTAGGAACCTCTGAAATGAAGAAAGCAAATTCCATTCAGTCTTCATTTAGTCCAATAAAGAAGTCTCAAAATTACATGAAAATAACTTCACAACTAACAATAAACCAAGTAGAGCAATTACTGCATGGAATTCGGTGCTGGTTAATTTTAACATACTATGTACAACATTTTTTGCCAATTTCATTCTTAATCAAATTTTACCTTCTCAGCCAGTGTTTCTGCTGAAAAAATTCACAGAAAACCTGCCAAGTTCAATCCTAAGTTACTCAAGTCTCCTAACTTATGAGTCATGCCATAGCCTAGTAGATGCCATTAAAGCTGAACTACCAACCCAAAGCTCAGTTCAAGATAATGTAGTGGTTGCACATAAGCCAGATATTTATGCAAGATGATGGTGGGGTCCAATATATATTATATATGTGTAAATATATACATGTACTGTACTATATATACATATAATAGCTTTCAGTATCAAATATATTTACATAAACTATTTAACCACAATTAGACAGCACACAATTAAACCTAGATACAGTTAACAAAATCCAAAATATAGACAACACACAAAGGATTAAAGACTAACTTAAAAGTAAATGCCTTGAATAAATTATGTATTCGCAACTTCAGTCGATGAATAATAAGAGTCCCAATGAAGTAAAAGAGAACCAAGAATTACCCATAATTCCTGAAAGCTTAAGTTTTCAACACAGGACTGAATACGATACTCACACAATGATGTTGTTGATTGGGATGTGGATGAGCTTGACGAAGAAACCAATGAATCCCATGATGGCAAAACCTATGGCTGTTGCCACTGCAATCTTCTGAAACTCTAAAATGTGAAGGCAACTTATCTTAGCAATTTTTCTGTAACTGTTGTCGTTACTTGGTTGAAAAATTAAACTATTTTTACAGCTACAAGTGAAATAATGAAGAAACAGCCTGTCATGATAGCCTTATGCAAAAAAACAACATTACCTAAACCTATTCATGAACCAGGAAAAAATAAAAGTTTTAAAACTTGAAAGAAATCAAATGGCTTAGAAGAGGAATTGATGAGTTTAAAGGTGCAACAATGTCAACGAACCTTTTCGATCTGGCTTTGTGCATCGCTTGACTAGTCGAATGGAGTCCTTGGCGAACTGCCTGGCTGGTTCAACATACTGCATCACTTGATCCATCGCCTCCTGCAACAACCAATAACCAAATCACTTAACATTCCTTCTTATGAACTAATCAAAATTTGCCACCTTTCGACAGTCAAAAACATCTTTTAATTTTTCATTGCAGAAATAATTTCTAGCTTTAAAACAAACAAAAAATTAACTCATACCTCACAGTGTAATTAGACTAAATAAACAGGTGTAAAATACTACTGTAAAATTTCAACCATATCTAAATTATTCTGTACAGTAACATTACCGCAAAGTTTGGTTAAGGCTTAAGTTTTCTAAGATTCCTCTCTGCTTATTACAAATTTTCCTCCATAAAAACATTCTTCACACTTTTCAATTTAGATCAAGCTCAATGGACTGCGGCTTACTTTTCACCTAGAATGGTTATATTTAGCTAGTGATGTTAGTTCTTATGCTCAAAATAATTTGTTAATTTTATACAGATTCGATAAATACTGGTAAATAGCGAGCCAGTCGTCAGTCCCGTCAGACACTGAATAAAGTAAACCAGCAAAGAAACCAGCAGACAGATAATTAAGTTTATAGACTGAAACCCTGAAAATGTGTCTTTACCGCACACCTATCTTTCGTAAAGATACCTTTGTAAATAAGCGTCGACGAAACAAGATATTAAACAAACTGCATGAATTTCAATCAAATGACCACGAAACGGAAACGTTTATGCCACGCTTGTATTTTTAAACACAGACTACATATTAATTCAAAAATCTACACCAAATGACATCACTACAGTGGTTAACAATCGTTTAAGAAAAATTTAAAAATTACGTGCGCAAAGACAACAGCAACAACAATTAACAATAACGAAGTAAACATCGCTTATTTCACAATCTGAAAAGCTAATAATTAAATTAATAGAATAAAAACTGATTTTACGGCATTTTGCATAATAGTGTAAGCAGTGTTGGGTAAACTCACACAAGAAATGAGTTAAATCAAAACTCAACTCACGCACCTCAAAATGAGTTTAAACTCAAACTCAACTCATCCTAAGTGAAATGAGTTAACTCAAACTCACTTGTTAAATGAGTTAACTCATAAACTCACACGTTTCATACTAGCACGTTCTAATCGAGCAACAATTTTTCCATCACGCCTACTTGTAGGCCTAACAGAAAAATATTTTCCATCAAGAATACACGGTACTTTAGCCATGTTGTTCTTAACTGTTCACAATGTACAAAATATGCAGTGCTTAAATACTGTCCGCTAGCAGTGTTTGCGACCCTCCCTGCTGTCACCACTCACCAGTATGGAAAGCCGACGATATAAAAAAGGTTTGTTTCAACATAATATGTGCCGAGTGCCGAAGAGTGAGTTGAGTTTAAAATAATTGACTGTTACAACTCAAACTCACAGAAAATATGAGTTAACTCAAACTCATAACTCACACTCTTTAAGGTGAGTTAACTCAAACTCATAAAGTGAGTGAGTTAACTCGTGAGTTTAAACTCTTATGAGTTAACTCATACCCAACACTGAGTGTAAGTAAGTGAAAAGTAAAAGTATTTATACTGTGGTAGAATCCACAGTAGATGAAAGTTGTACTTTCATTTGTAGGCCTATAGCGAAACAATTAATGTAAAAAAATTGAAAGAAAGTGGTGCCGGGAAAGTAGTAGACTCTTCCGGGATTTCTTCTACTGGGCAGGATCTGGGATTAAGATTGCTTAGTCCCAGGCAGGATTCTGCAAATTAAGGTCGCGTATGTGCATGAAGCTAGAGCGGGAAAGATGGGTGGTGCGTTCGCAGAAGCTATAATTTTGTATGTTTTGGTCAAAGTCAAAGATCAGTCAAACTCTGCTTTGAATGACACTGTCTTAACATCATTTAACATCATAGAGGCTAGCGCAGAGTGCCCCCACCGGAGCCGGGCGCCTGATAAAACAGGATGCTATGCGTGACATTACACGTGCACGTATTATTTGTAAGAATTAAGTTGCGGTTTGTCAACTTTGATGCATAATAAACGAAATTATACCACGCCTAAGTTGCAGACAGAAGAATTTGCAGTGAACGTGTGGGTGGATGCTGAGTCAAGGACAAGGTTGAGGGAAATAATCAATGTAAATGTAAATGTAATGTAAATGTACGCGATTTTCTATAGCGACCGTATATGGCCTCGACCCTGCTCATTTTTCAATGAATTGATCGGGTGAGTTCCTTCACCACCGCTGCCCGTTTGAATGGGTGCACGCCATTTAAGGTCCCCGTGTTGGGACCGTGCTAGCCCGAGATTTAAATCTCTGAAATAATAATAATAATAATAATAATAATAATAATAATAATAATAATAATAATAATAATAATAATAATAATAATAATAAATACAAATACGCTCTTTTCCGGCGGGTTCTTCGGGAGGGCCGGACGGCTTACGGCCACAGCACCTGTCAGATCTGATGAACTGCGCCGATATCGGGGCGGAATTTATCTCAGCCATCACCGGCTTAGTTAACCTCCTCCTGACAGGAACCTGCCCGGAACAGATTACACCGATCCTGTTCGGAGGCACACTCCTGGCACTGAGAAAGAAAACTGGAGGCCTGCGCCCCATTGTAATAGGCTACTACTGGCGCAGACTCACATCCAAATGTGCAAACACCCATGTAGTTCCAAAAGCAGTGACCTACCTCGCGCCGAGGCAGGTAGGAGTAGGTGTACCTGGAGGGACGGAAGCCGCGGTTCACGCGGCTAGACGATTTCTGGAAGAAATGCCAACAGATTCGGTCCTCATCAAGCTAGACTTCAGCAATGCTTTCAACAGCCTACACAGAGACCGCATGCTCACCTCGATGGATGAGATCGCGCCAGAACTTACATCATATATCCGTCTTGCTTATGCTGAAGCTTCGATACTACAATTCGGACAATATACTATTCTCTCACAAGTCGGTCCCCAACAAGGCGACCCGTTGGGACCGCTACTGTTTTGCCTGCCGTTGCAACCAATCCTTGAGAAATTATCGTCATCGCTTGTGCTTGGATATCTGGACGATTTGTCTCTGGGAGGAAGGGCCTCTATTGTGGCGGAGGACGTGAAAACACTGGAATACGAGAGCGGATTGCTAGGTCTGCAACTCAACTACGCAAAATGCGAAGTAATATCGCGCATGGAGAGGGGGGAAGTTCCTTCAAACCTTCAACACTTTCCCGCTATCGCACCGGAAGCGGCCTGTTTGCTTGGCGCACCGCTGTCGTCCGAGGAGGCCCTAACTGCAAGCCTGGAGTTTCGCTGCTCGGAACTGACGCTGGCGATGTCAAGACTGGAAAAAATTGCAAAACATGATGCCTTAGTCCTCCTCAGAAGCTCACTGTGTTCACAAAAGCTACTACACACCTTAAGATCCCACCCCTGCAGCGGACATGCTCTACTAGACAAATATGACGAAATACAGAGGGAAGGTTTGTGCTCAATCCTCAACCTTAACCTTACCGATATGCAATGGCTTCAAGCGTCCTTACCGGTCAAGACGGGAGGACTGGGTATACGTCGGGTCGCTTCGCTTGCGCTTCCTGCCTTCTTGGCTTCCGCTGCAGGCACCCACGTCCTTCAGTCTTCCATGTTAGGTTACGACCAATCCATCACCGACGCGCGCGTTGAAACGTTGTTACAGCGATGGAACGCCGAAAGTCAAATCACACATTCAGATAATTACGCAGCATACAGACAATCGTATTGGGATGGTCCTCTCGTGAAGAGAGTGGTGGACTCATTGGACGCCTCTCTGGTCGACGCTTACCACCAAGCAAGATTCAAAGCAGCCTCAGCACCACACGCCAGCGACTGGCTGTTCGCACTACCGATGTCATCATGCGGGCTGCGATTGGATGACGAGGCGGTAAGAATTGCAGTAGGCCTCAGACTGGGGACGAATATAATGCGAACCGCACGCATGTCCCTGTGGAGCAATGGTGACGGCGGACGGGTCACACGGGATGTCGTGCAACCTAGGACCTGGCAGAATCGCCAGACATGCGGCTTTGAATGATTTGATAAGCCGAGGCCTATCTCGAGCGGGCGTCCCTAATATCAAGGAACCACCTGGGCTGTCGAGGACGGACGGGAGACGACCGGACGGACTTACGCTGATACCATGGCGCAGAGGACGAAGTCTTGTATGGGACGTCACCGTAACTGACACTGTGGCGCCCTCTTACCTTCATGCAACGTCCGCGACATCAGGAGCAGCAGCGGAACTAGCGGCCACGAGAAAGAACAACAAGTACAGCCAGATCCGCGCAGACCACTTTTTTGTCCCTCTAGCTTTCGAGACCTTAGGCCCTATCAATGACGACGGAATGGCCCTTATAAAAGACTTGGGGAGATACTTAGCTTTAACCACCGGAGACCCTAGGGAGACTTGTTATCTACTCCAGCGGTTGTCAATCACCATACAACGCTTCAATGCTGTTGCCTTCATAGGAACTTTCATGCGGCCAGAACTTGTCGAATGATGTTTTAAAAAAAATAAATATATAATAATAATAATAATAATAATAATAATAATAATAATAATAATAATAATAATAATAATAATAATAATAATAATAATAATAATAAGACGATGGATTGAAACGAAAGCGTTGATCTGAAGTTATCACATAATAATAAGAAATAATAATAATAATAATAATAATAATAATAATAATAATAATAATAATAATAATAATAATAATAATAATAATCTTTTCTTTATTAATTCAAACCGACAAACGCAGTAAGATTACATTGAGACATGACAGTACAATTATCAATATCTTAACTAAACAATCATTATGGCAGCCATTCAAGGCGCCCGCCCAAGGGGGGTTGCGGGAATCGAACCGCGTACCGCGGCGATCCTGCTGCTCTCCTGGCAAGATCCAAAGGGGTCAATCAGCGAGGTATAATTTATGATATATGATCTATGTATTCTTTGGCGTTGGAGGAGCCATTCTAATTGTATTATTATTCCTCGATCCATTCTCCAGGCTTGGGACGAAGTTGCGGAGTCCATTTAGATTCCCGCCTATATATACTCCATGGTCTGAGTCACGTGATGTGAAAGTCGTTCTCCCGAGTGATAAATATTCAACTCTGCTTATTTCATCTTGAAGATGGCTGCTGTGTTGTTGCCGCATTTGAATCGAATCCGAATTCCATCTGCTGGGCAGAAAGTGCACAAGGATGAGGCTGCCTTTTCATTCGATACGCCGGTTTGTACACTGCCGAAGGCCACCTGTTTTGAAGAGCATTTTATGTTGCGTTAACCAGTTCTAAAAATGGGATAGAAACTGCGCTGGGTTATTTGCCCATGACTTACGAGTCATCGTTTGGCTGCTTAAACGGGCGAGGTAGTAATTAACCGATCTTGTGTTGATTGGTTATGCACGACTCGTCTGTGTCCCGAGTACACCTTCTATGCACCTTATGATCTAAATGAACACTGGCCGTATTCTTGAATAGTGTGGAGTGTTCTCGGAGTATATTGGGATTATGTGGACAAGGAATCCTTTGGTGCTCTGCTGTTGTATAGGCCTACAAATACGACGCAATTATTCTTTGCATATCTTTGTTACTCTGTAGCCCCTAGGCCCCCTACAGAGTAAAAAAGATATGCAGAGAATAATTGCGTTGTATTTGTAGGCCTATACAACAGCAGAGCACCAAAGGATTCCTTGTTCACATAATCCCAATATACTCTGACCTTATTTGTATATAATCTAGTTCATTTGCATAGTTGTTTCCATACTTACCAACCGTATTCGATTCCCAACCCTTACGAGTGGCTGTGGGTGTCAGTGGGCACGTAGTGAATCCCGAATCGCCAAAAGGGTATTGCTGCCAGATCCCCGAAACTGTTTTGTAAAGAAAAACCGTTTCACCGAAAATGCTGTTTGTAGCGAATCGCCTAGTAGAAAACTGCTTTTGGGGAGTCGGGTTACTTTGCATTCCATTCACTTTCAGCGAATCAGGCTTCGGTGATTCAGGTCCACTCTAGTTTTCGACATATCGGACGCTTGGTAGAAAACTGCCTTTGGCGACTTGGCTTATTTTGCAGTTTAATCGCTTTCAGCTATTCTGGATTCGGCGCTTTGGGTAGACCCCTTGTCAATTAGCAGCTGTTATGGCTTCTCCCATCTAGCTGATTTCTGGTTCCCAGACCGTTGTGATTTTGCCATGGGCTGCCCCAACAGATTTAAATTCTTGACTGATCTCACTTGAAGCCGCCTTTGAAAGATGCCTTGTTTGTTATCTACTGGTGCTAGAGAAGTCGTTAGATTTTGTTGACTGGGTTGTTTCTGTTGTCATAGGAGAGTGAAGATGGTCTGTACGTCTGCTTAAACAGCTTCCTTGGTCTTGGACGCAGACATGTCGACATGTACTTCCAGAAAACTTCAAATGCCGTTTTCCTCCGCATCAAACGCGTCCGACGTGAGGTGTGTATGTGTTTGATGATTTATATAGCACCTGTGCAGTAACTCTCAGAGGAGGTGAGATGTGTTATTAATTACTCTGAGCTCATTTATGATTTGAAAGCATGGATGGCTGTTTAACACCTTAACACTAAAAGCAACTGGGAAACCAGTGCAGCTTATCGCTAAAGTGTTAACTGTGTGCATTGCTCAAAAATCTAATTGTGGGCTTCCCAACAGAAGGTCACATTCAACGAATGAGGAAATGTTGCTTCAAGAGGTCTCCCTCCTCCTCTACAGGTCATGTGACTGAGTTAGCAAAGGAGCACAATGAATGAGCAATTGATTATCTGTCCATATCTGATGAAAGGATGGTTGCAGTGCATCTAAATGCTATTTTGATATTAAATAGGTTGAATTCATTGCTTCGCTTTGATTCATGGGTTTTGAAGATGGTTTTTGTTTGAATTTGAGTAGATTGCGACGGACCCAATGGAAGTGGAGACGAAGAAGCCGACCCGTCTGGCAATAGGTGAGCATCATCACCTGTCAACAGGTCTTTTCTCTAAAGCTGTCTCCAGTTCTCATTGCACAGCGGACTGAATGAATAGACTTTGGATCTGCAAAGACGTTGTTTTCTGAATACTTAACAAATGCTGGATGTTGTGTGTGAAAAGGTTTTCTACTTTGAGTTTAGTTCAGTGCAGATGAATGTATCAGGTACAGGTATAACCTGGAGTAGGAATGAGGATGCTTGAAACTGTTAGGCTCTTGATCTGAGTTCTGCACCTTGAAAAGCTATGCTGAAATGATACGTATGGACATCTTTGTGTAAATATATCAGGATCAAAGTCCAAAATCAATTTTGTTGTTTAGAAATAAATGTGGAATTGTTTAAAAACTTGCAGTACTTGTGGAATAAATGAATTTCTGTATCTAGTTCTCTGTGATTACCTGGTTTGTTGGCAGATCTTCATAAACGTATCGTCTTTTGAGACTTGCAGTCAGGTGATTTGCGATTAGTTGAAGTCTGCTGTAATTTTATACCAGTTTTTGTGGTTTGTATGAAAAGACTAAAATTTTGGATTTAAAAAGTAGGTTTCTGGTGCTTTTGTAAGACATGTGATAATGTGAGTTATGATTTCTCTTTAAAGGGATCGAGGGAGGATTTGACACAGGGGATCGCAAATTTGATGTTGAGGAATTCTTCAGCATAGTTATTCTGCCTGAATGGACCGAATTGCCATTGACGTTTCCGGATCTACCGGTTCAGGTTGAAATATGTTGTCTTCTGTCTGTTGCTGTCTGTCTGTCTGTCCCTGTCTGTCTGTGCAGCAAAAAATGATTCATTTTGTGATCTGTAACTCGGAAGAAGCAATGAAGGGAGAGTGGTTTGATTGGAGGCATATCAAATGAAGAGCAGAGCAGAACACAGAATATTCTCCATTGCTTTTCACCTGCATTTTGATTGTTAGGCTATTTCTTCACTAGATTCGTTCAAATTCCTCATTTTGGAAAGCTTTACCCTGCAAATACCCTGTGCTATAATGAAGGTTAGGTAGAAGTAGTTTTGTTAAATTCGATGGGAAAGGGTTAGCCTTTCAGTAACCGTCTGATGTATTTCTTCCTGGTTAGTTGATGCATTTAGTTAAGTCTAGGTATGCTGTACATTTTGCCAGAGTCTGGTTCATTCATTGTGTGTGGTTTTGTACTATAGGTGACGCAGGCGGCCAATGCCATTATTGCTGCTTCTTCTGCAGCCAGGGAGGCAGAATTGGCTGCAATGGCTGGCACCTGGGATGGAGAGGAACGCCAAGCTTCAAAGTCAGTGCGAGTTTTCAGTCAGTTAATGTTTGCTTGAAGCTTCGTTTATATAATTGTGCTGGAGAAATCATGTGAGAGAAACAATAATGCTGTAGTTGGCCAGTTTGGATTTAGCGTGGAGGATGATGATGCTTGTATCATGTAAAGGAGAAAAGCTTTGATGACTGTAGTTTGGTTTTCTTCTGTAACCTCATTAAAATCGTTAGAATTTGTAGACTGATCTTCTATTATATATTGACGTCATTATGGATTTTGGTACGTCATCCATTGATGCCTTGTGCATTAGACATTGGCACTATAGAAGTTACTAAATGCAATTTTAAACAGATGTGTTGTTACTGTCAGATGAGTAATTAGTTCAGAAGGATCTCCAGACGGGTGATCTCTTGCAACTCTGTGTAACATTGTTTAGGTTTGCTGATAACCTGGAGCAGCTGAAGATGGGGAAGAAGATTCCACCATCCGGCTGGAGCTGTGAGAAGTGTGGAATGACGGAGAACCTGTGGCTGAACCTGACGGATGGAACCATCTTGTGTGGCCGCAAGTTCTGGGATGGAACTGGAGGAAACAACCACGCCAGTGAACACTACGAAGTGACCAGATATCCACTGGCCGTCAAACTTGGAACAATAACTCCAAATGGCGCTGGTGAGAAAGAGAGAGAGGGAGGGGAGAGAGGGAGAGGGGAGGTGGAGAGAGGAAGAGAGAGACAGAGGGAGAGAGAGAGAGAGAGACAGAGTCTTCAGTTTCAGTTGACTAAAAACAGTTTCTTTTATCTTGCATCTAATCGGATGACTTCTGTGGAGCCATTATCATAACGTTGGTCATTGCAACAGTCGTTGGTCTTGTGGCATTATGCTCTACTTGCTGACTGTAGGGGTCTAGTTAAATCTGCATATTGATGCCGAGCTAAGTGGCTCAATGGCAGAATGAATTGGCTCAATGGCAGAATGCCAAATGACTCATTGAGAGAATGCCAAGCCACGTGGCTCAATGGCAGATTGCCTAGCCAAGTGGCTCAATGGCAGTTTGCCAAGTGGCTCAATGGCAGATGAATGATTTGTTGTTGCAGATGTCTATTCTTATCCAGAAGATGACATGGTCTCCGACCCTCATCTTCCGAAGCACCTGGCTCACTTTGGCATTGATCTCATGAAGATGGAGAAGGTCTGTGCATATCTTGTGCTCATCTCTTCCTTTCTGGCTGCTCTATTGGTTGTCTGGCTTCGGTTTATATGACGATTCCCAGGAGAAAGCTTTGGCAGCAGAGACTGGCCAGTAACAGTGAAATCAGCTGACATTTGATTTGGCAAGGAGCCAAACTCTGGAGCATCTCTGTCTGTCGTTTAAACTGTGTATTCGTAATAGCTTACTGTTTAGTGATTCACAATTCCCCTTTGACTGAAGCTCTATCAGTATTTGTGGGTGTGTCTGAGCGCTTGTATAGCGCTGTACAGGAGCTTCTGAAACGTCCCACATCATGACTATCAAACAGATTGATACTAAAAGATGCATCGTAAGATAATCTGAGAATTATGCATGGTTGTTGGTTTGCTGCAGAAGAGGAGATTTTCAGTGGAAGATACATGTAGTTCCATGTTTGCATGAGAAACACGGTGACCAATTTGTGTTGTGGTAGCATGGTTCTATCAGATCCCCACGTGCTGTAGAACGTCGTGTTTGTTGACTGATCAGCGCTGTCTGCAGACGGTCATTTGCCAAAGCACCGTAGCAATTCATTGAGTGATTTGGGATTCACCCACGGTGTGTCTTTTTCATTCATCTGACTCGATGTTGGCGTCTGTTTGACTGTCTTTAGACGGATAGGACGATGACGGAGATGGAGCTGGATCTGAATCAGAGGGTCTGGGAGTGGAATGTGCTCCAGGAATCTGGAAGTAAGCTGGAGCCGATCTATGGACCCGGCTACACAGGCATTTACAATCTCGGCAACAGCTGCTACCTGAACTCCATCATGCAAGTTCTCTTCATGCTGCCGTCTTTTGTTGATCGGTAAGTGAAAGCCATTCTCATATTTTCGAAAAAGTTTCAGTTTACATAAATTTCGTCATTAATTTTAATCAGCCGATGACAAAGAAAGTTGAGAAACAAGAGCCCAACAACTTGAAACAAGAGCCAGTCATCCAGTGACAGAATTGGTCGTAATAGCTGTCCTTCTCTTCATTGTTCAGACATGTTTGATGGTTTTTAATGTTTAACTGTAAGCAATGTTGTCTAAACTGTAAGTTTGAGACGTTGCAAAGTTAATTCGCTTTGTAGCTGAAAAGTGATTTTGTCTGATGTCTTTATGTATCATTTTGTTGTTTTGTTCAGATATTACAAACCAGCGACGCAGATATTCGTGGAGTGTAACTCCGACCCAACGACAGACTTTAATGTACAGATGTGAGTCATCAAAAGTCTACTATGTCTTTTCTCAACAGGCAGATGTCAACAGATGTCCTAAAGATCATCTTCTTGGTTTTGCTGTGTTTCTATTTTTCTGCATAGATAACGCTGTTACGTTCTAGACCATTCTTGTTTCACTTCCGTCACGTATTTTGAATAAGTCTTCTTAGAGTAATAATTGATGTTGGTTTTCTTGCTTGATTAAGACGATGATGATATGTTCTGTCACTAAAACGATGGATCACTTAGGATCCGGTTATTGTGGCATTTTCTCTGAGTCCAGGCAATGGGTTAATGAATGTCCATCATATCTTCCAACACATCCGGTGTTTTCTGCAGTTGTTTCTGTTTCATCGTGTTGAGTCTGATTGAGTGATTTCTGTTGTAATTCAGGGCAAAGTTTGGCCATGGTCTGCTGTCGGGCGATTACTCAAAGCCACCAACTGATACTCAGAACGTGGTCAGTCTCAGTTTAAATCAATTGAATTTTTATGTAGCTGCTTTGTTTTGTAATGCTTGTGGGTGGATGGGGAAGAGGGATTTTGCTGTAACCTCTGCTTCCAGCAGCTAATTTGAAATTGTTCTGCTAGGAAAGTTTTTGGAAATTATGTCAGATATGAAACCTTTGAGACTTGATGAAGTCCGTAATATCTATTTTTCAATATGTTTGAATACTTCTTATTTCACACACCTTGTCTTATGGTACATTCCGTGCTTTATCATAAATACCTTTCCTTATGATACTTACCATACCTTATTGTACATAACTGACCTTGTTGCACATAGGTTACCTGAAGAGAATTTTTTGCTGGAATGAATGGCTTTAAAGAAAAGGGTGTTCTTGGCTCTTAAATGCAGAACATAACCCCCTTTGATTCCAACACGTAGGTTTTGATGAAAGTGAAGATGATTTTAAGGTGAGGGAATGGATGGAGATGTTATTCTACTGAATTTGTTGACCTGATTTTTATTGCACACCCTGCAGCAACTGGATGGAATCCGTCCACGAATGTTTCGTACGCTGATTGGAATTGGACATCCGGAGTTCTCGACCAATCGTCAACAGGATGCAGTTGAATATCTGCTTCATCTATTTACGACCATTGAGGTTCGTCCGACCTCTGCAGAAGAGTGCAGGGTTATAGTCAGTTGATGAAATTAGTTACTTCTTTTTTAATGACACTTTAAGATTTTGCCAGAACCACAGCAGTCAGGGCATCTTAGATTGATCCTTAACCCTTAAACGACGAGCAGAATTTTTATCACCTAGGGCCTGACGACGAGCGATTTTACCGTATAACGACCTATAAAGTAAACAATTTGAACTTGTAATATCTCGGCCAATTCTTGATCTACTGCCGTGATGTAAACATCATTCTTTAGCATTTTATCTCGTCTTCCCATCCATCCGTCCAGAGTTAGACAACAAAAAGTTTGGGGGTGTCCAAAGCTGCCCCAACTTGTACCCCTCCCCAAATATTATAATTTTCTATGTTCAAACACCTATATAGAAATATTTTCAGTGACAACATGAGTAATGTGAGCACAAAAAATGTGCAGAAATTAATGCCAGACAAAAGAAACCAAAAGTTTTGAATACACTTTCATAAATTAAGGAGTTATAATTGTTTTAGTAAGACCTAGTGACCCGATATTTTCATCCCATTTCGTGCGGTCGGACAACGTACACCGAATGCCAGCTGCTGTGAACTCGTGTCAATGTCGGAATTTCCTTTGACCAAAACCACTTTATTTTCCTGATTTCATACATCAGACGGTTTTCTGTTGTCAGATTAATCGAAAATGTCATCATTTGAATCTAATTTCTCACGCAAACGGCAAGCTTATTTCATCCCAAAATCCGCCATTTTGGGCCATTCAAATACGCGATACATCCAAATGTCCGCTGTTATTGGTTGAATTACGTATTTAGGTTGCCATTCTAAAAAATATCGTTCCCATTTCTGTGCTTAATAATGTTATCTTGGCCTATATGGCGTAAAGTTTCGAAAATATAACGCTTTTGATAGGCTAATGGACGTCATTATAATAGTACACAGCTACCATACACGTTGACACATGGATTTAAATGTCCATTTTGATTGGTTCAAAAACGTATTTAAATTCCCATTCTAAAAATATCTTCCACTTATTTCAGTGCTAATCTATATTATCTTGGCCTGTATGACGCAAAGTTTCTAAAATATAACGCTTTTGATAGGCCAGCAGACGTCATTATAATGGTACACATCTAGTACACTCTAGTGCACGCGCGTGAAGACACTCCCAGTACACTCTAGTGCACGCACGTCGCTTAAGGGTTAAGAAAAAATCCAAGATTTGTGGATATGAAGCTCAGATTTGTTTTTAGCTCAACACTGATTTTCAATGAGTGACCAGAGCTCATTATTTGGTGCTGCATCATATCATGTTTCTCTGATGACAAGCCATAAATTTCTCTATGTGCAGGCAACATCATTTGTGACTCCTAAAACAAACTACATGGGATCTGGGTTAGCCTGATTTGTTTAGCTATGTAGAGGAGATCTTTAGCTGTTAGAGTTGATGCTGAAACAAACTTAAAATTGTCCAATGTGTTTTTGTCTACAGAGGACCAGTCGAGGCTCTGCCTGCCCAATGGACATCATCAAGTTTCGATTGGAAGATCGCATAGAATGCGGTGAATCGCACAAAGTGAAGTACATGTATCGAGATGAATACACGCTCTCTCTTCCTGTACCACTCGACAAAGCCATCAACCTCTGTAAGCCTTACCAGCATTCTTTGCCTAAGTTACAATCAGGGTTTTCTGTTTTAGTCTGTTGTGAATATTTGGTAGATTGCTAGTGATTGGAAGCCAGGGTCTGTCATCGAGATAAACTTAGGTTTGAGATGTGTCTCTTGCAATTGTTGTGGTCTGAACAGAATACCTGACAGAGGCAGTCTAAGAAGAATACAACAACATGTCTCCATTGACTTCACAGTCAGTCCCTCTTCCCTCTGCTCTGATTTTCTGGGGTAACGATCAACCGTAACTTCAAACTCTAGTACTATTGTGAAGGTTTATAAGGCGTCATTTGATTGAGTAAGATTCTGTGGATGAGCAGCAGTTGACATGTGTCTTTTCATGTTGTTGTAGCTGCTGTTTCTGCCTATGAGGTGAAGAAAGCTGCCCTGGAAGCACAGAACAAACAGATGTAAGTGCCACTGACCAGTTCTTTAGTTGTTCACTGTCCTCGATATTAGCCTCTTTGTCTTTAAAAGTGTCATTAGCCACTCTGTAGTAGCAGCCTCATCACGGCAACATTTTGTGATTGTGTGGTGGAGAGTAAAACTCGTTGCTTTTAGAATGTCACCTTTTGACATGACGTTCATACTTTTTCATAGCTGTAAAAACTCCGGTTGAAGTTGAAGCGGTTGGGCCTGAGTGAAATGCATTGGATATCTGAAATGCATTAGATACCTTATAGGTTAGTGTAGTCTTTCATTAATTATACAGACTGTAATGACTGAAGTAGGAGTCTGAGTCGTAATTGTTGTGTTGGTTTTGCTTGGAAGGGATCCATCGGAAGTGGTGAGGCCGAGAGTGAAGCTCAGCTCTTGCCTCGACTCCTTTGCTACTCCGGTATTTGTCGAAAGATTCTACAGCTCAGCAGTTAAAACTCATGTCACTGCAAAGAAGTTAGTTCATAGAGATTTATTAATCGCTTGTATTTCATGGGTTTTTCGTGGTCCTCTGTAGAAAATACAGAGACTTCTATTGGGCAGCAGCAGCAGCAGCAGGCAGTCTGTTCTGCATTGGCTCTAATAATCGCTGAATCTAAGAGTCTCTTTGCTAGACGTGGCAGTATCAAATCATACAGCCCTGCTACACAGTTAGTCCTGTGAAGATCAACAGGGTAGCCTAATGCAGGCGTTACTACTCTGTTGGGTTGGGAAACTTGACTAAAGGGGGATTGGAAAGGTATTGCAAATGTGGGCAGGGAGTTCAAAGGTGGTAGTTTTTGTCACCTGTCCTTCATGAATGACCCCCTTGCAGAAATACACAGGTGTTAGTTTCTGAAGTCGGAGGAGGACTGATTTTTATTTCGTGGTTGTTGAGGTGTGTTGGAGAATTGTGGCTGAAGATGCTACATTGAAAGATGTGTATGTAAGAGAAACTCGGATGATGATCGTCCTCTGCCTGCCAAGCTCTCATGTCCTCAACTCCAGACTCGGATCTTCACTGGACAACCCCTCTGACAGGACGCAGCACACTTAACTTTCAAGTATTAGTTTAGAAATATGGAGTTTAGAATTATGATATGAAGTGAAGGGAATTGGAAATGACAAAGTAGCAAATGATGCACAGAAGAATTCACATGAGCCAATGTTTGTGTAAATTGTGTATAAGTTTCTGTAGCTGATGATTGGTTGATGTGGTTTTGATGAATGCTCAGATTGCAATCATCATCTGATTGATGTCTGGCGATTTATTTTTCTCATCAGGTCAACACTGATGAGCACATTTCCAGAATACCTGTTTCTGCATGTCCAGAAATTCACGGTCGGAGAAGATTGGGTTGAACGCAAATTAGGTCAGTCATCAGTTTCTGTATTATGCTAAATATTCATTAGATCAGAGGAGCTTCTTCAATTCTCTAATCATCAGAACATTTCAGTTAGCCAATTCCTGCATTCAGTTGCTTTGTCTAGCTTGTGAAAACTTAATATAAGACACGATAACCATTGGGCCATACCTTAATGGGCCGTACTTCATAGGGTCATGCCTCAAAGGGCCATTGTTCAAAGGTTTGTGCATTAACTTATAGCCTCCCGGTTTTAAGATATGGCTCAGTGGCAGTTAGGTTTTCGCAATCTCAGCTGAGTAAACTAAACGCTTGCTGGAACAATGTTTATCGTAAACTGTTTGGTTTCCATAAATGGGAATCAGTACGTGAATTTATTGTAGGTCTAGGCAGTTTGGACTTTAAATCTATGAGAGTTATTGCCGTGTTTAAACTACTTAAAAAAATGCTAGCCGCTGGTAATAGTACACTCAAATAGTATAGAATAGTACATTCGTTGACATTCAGTTATGGATACGAATTTAAATATCTAGTTAATGGTCTTGAGGTATCAGTAAAGGACAACATGTCTTATGTCAAGTCGAAGGTCTATAACGCTTATGCCTCCAGGGGAGCGTTAGCTTGAGCTGGCGGTTTTGTATTTTGTGTTTCGTTTTTGTTTTCTGTATTTTCGCACTATTGTTTTTTGTCTTGAGATATTGTGTAATCTTAGTGTTTCTGCTTTGAGCGAAATAAAGTATATATTAACGGGTCATGCCATGCCTCAAAGGTCATGCCTTACATGGTGTGGTTGACAATGTTGTGTTAATATTATTCTCTTGCAAATTTCAGCTTGCAGCCTTTCAAATTTTTATATTGATATAAAGTATTTTATGAATTTGACAACTGAAATTGTGAATAAATATCTGTCTTGAAATGCTTTGTTTACTGTGGTCCTGAATTAGTTTTAACGCTGATCTGTGTCTGTCTCATTGTGCAGATGTGTCGGTTGATGTTCCCGATGAACTAGACATATCGCATCTGAGAGCAGCTGGAAAGCAACCGACAGAGCAGGAACTTCCCGAAGACGAAGGGGGACAGCAGCGTCCTGCAACAGCCGCTCCAGGTGGACCTGTCAATCAGTTTATCGGTCATTCAGCTGATATTCGCATTGTTCTAGTGCATTGTTTTCTTTAATTTCGCATTGCCTGCTGTTGAGCATTTTTTCATGGCTGGGCAATATCTCCATTCATTGTTTCGTTCATTCAGTCATTACTTTTAGGCATTCCTGGGGCCGTATGCATGACACAGGACTAGCTTATTCCCCGAATAGCGCCTACGCCCAGAGCAACTATTCCCCGAATAAGCCATGGCCATTGTCGGCATGCATGGGACCGGCACAGCCAGTGGACTTTTTACTGTCAACGTAATCTTCGTGAGACGATGCATGACGCTGGGTTTCCCCGCGTGAAAATACCATCCTCATGATTTGAGTGGTTATGGATGCGCAAAAGTATTTATAGCCTTCAGAACAAACCTAAGTGAAATTCTCAAATGTACCAGTGACCTCATGAATAAAATTCTTTCTCTGACAATTCCAGTGCAGCTTATTTTTTTGGGTTTCACATGACGTTGGTTTGATTTACAGTGGACTGTGACTATAACCGCTACCGTAAAAATAAACCACTAAATTGCAGCAGTTTGTTGAAATAAATGGTATTGGCATTACGTACCGTATGAAACCCAGACGCAGCACTTCGAATGCAACATTGTCAGACATCTCGTCAAATTTTAGCAGTTTTTTACAGCTAAAACGATAAGCAATATAAAGTTCATTGTTGGTGAACGAGTCGAGCTAATTAAGGCATCTCTGAAACGCTTTTTGAGGTCTAAAACTTCATCGAATGCTGTAAATCATGACGGTCGCCATCTTTGTTTAAGGCCGCTAAGCTGGAAATAGCGGACTTGCACCTAGGTCGGACTCGGAATAGCGTTATCGTTATACCCAGAGTAAGGCGTTAAGCTTGTCACATGCATGCCAAATTAACCCACTACTCTGGCTTAGGCTAGATTTAAGATGGGAATAGGAGTTACACCCGTGCCGTGCATACGGCCCCTGGTGTGTGTAGTGCCCCTTCAAGAATACTTTCCTCTGAGTAGGTACTCAGAGGAAAGTATTCAAGTGCTGATGACTGAGAGACATAACCTTAGTTCAGCCAAATCAGTGATTGTTCTTGTCGGTCACTTGTTTTCTATGATAATTAATTACCTGATTAATTAATTTCTTAAATTTGTTTATTTATTAGACCCAAAGATTGGAAGAAAAGTGATTTTAACCCAGATGAAAGTTCTGCCAATGGTGATGGATTGCTTTTAATCTGACGAAAATGTTGTTGTTGTGTTTGTAGCTGAGCTGAATATTGACGAAGGTCACGTGATGCAGTTGGTCGACATGGGATTTCCACTCGAAGCCTGCAAGAAAGCCGTCTACAACACGAGGAACAATGGAATTGAAGTCGCCATGAACTGGATCATGGAACACATGGACGACCCAGGTACAGTCGCTCGACATTCACAGAATTTATATAGCATTGGTTATGAGGAGCTTAGGTTGTGGTTAGAAAATGTCAGAAAACAGTCAATTGCATTGAACGTTGAATGTAGTATGTGGTGGTAGAAGTTGAGGACGACTGTTGCCTCGTTTGTCATTCGGTCTGTGTTGTGCTTCTGTTAAATGTGTGGCTTTGGTCTGTGTTGTGCTTCTGTTAAATCTACGCTGCATGAGACATAGTCTGTTAGTCTTGTAGTGAATATGTGTATGTTGAAAGGCTTCTAATGAATTCTCTTAATTGCTGAAGCGATTGTTTCAGTTGTTGTTTTGAATGTGATTGCTTTTGAATCGACTTCATTCTCGTTTTGTAGACTTTGCGGAGCCACTGCAGGTTGAGACGTCTCGTGCTGGAAAGGATGAATTTATGGCAGACGAAGGCTCTGTTAACATGATCATGTCTATGGGATTCACAAAGGCACAGGCATCTCTGGCTCTGAAAGCAACAGTAAGTTAGGCTAAGGGGACAGTTGATGCACACTTGTATATGTGACCAATTGATGTCTTCATCTCAGCTGTTGTCTTGGGGTTGCTATCTTTGCTAAATGTTGCTCTGCATATTCAGATGTCATTCACTGAAGTTGTTTAAAGTTGTGTTGCTTAACATAATCGTTTTCCTGCTTGTACCAGTGGTTGGTCAGTTCTTCAGTCAGTTAGAGAGTCAGTTGTTCAGTCAGTTAGAGAGTCAGTTGTTCAGTCAGTTAGAGAGTCAGTTGTTCAGTCAGTTATAGAGTCAGTTCTTCAGTCAGTTAGAGAGTCAGTTGTTCAGTCAGTTAGAGAGTCAGTTGTTCAGTCAGTTAGAGAGTCAGTTGTTCAGTCAGTTATAGAGTCAGTTCTTCAGTCAGTTAGAGAGTCAGTTCTTCAGTCAGTTAGAGAGTCAGTTCTTCAGTCAGTTAGAGAGTCAGTTCTTCAGTCAGTTAGAGAGTCAGTTCTTCAGTCAGTTAGAGAGTCAGTTCTTCAGTCAGTTATAGAGTCAGTTGTTCAGTCAGTTAGAGAGTCAGTTCTTCAGTCAGTTAGAGAGTCAGTTCTTCAGTCAGTTAGAGAGTCAGTTCTTCAGTCAGTTATAGAGTCAGTTGTTCAGTCAGTTAGAGAGTCAGTTCTTCAGTCAGTTAGAGAGTCAGTTCTTCAGTCAGTTAGAGAGTCAGTTCTTCAGTCAGTTAGAGAGTCAGTTCTTCAGTCAGTTAGAGAGTCAGTTAGAGAGTCAGTTAGAGAGTCAGTTCTTCAGTCAGTTAGAGAGTCAGTTCTTCAGTCAGTTAGAGAGTCAGTTCTTCAGTCAGAGAGTATGTTCTTCAGTCAGTTAGAGAGTCAGTTCTTCAGTCAGTTAGAGAGTCAGTTCTTTAGTCAGTTCTTTAGTCAGTTAGAGAGTCAGTTAGAGAGTCAGTTAGAGTCAGTTCTTCAGTCAGTTAGAGAGTCAGTTCTTCAGTCAGTCAGTTAGTCAGTTCTTCAGTCGGTCATTTAATGAATTGATTTGTGTTGGTTTCTGTTAGGATAATAATTTGGAAAGAGCTGCTGACTGGATCTTCAGTCACGCCATGGAACTGGAGAATCCGGAATTGATGGCTGGACCTGCAGCACCGCCTGCCAATCAGCCACCAGCTGCCAACGACGGCCATGGAAGTAAGTCGATTCCATTTCCTTGTTACCACCTGTATGTGGGATCGGATTGGAGGTGATGATTAGCATGGAGTTCAATCTCAGGTGATGCTGAAGGGAAGACAATAATCGTCTTGTTGTGACTGATGGGGCTTTGGAAGAGATGATGACATTTCAATATCTGGCATTTCTCTAGTTTCTCTCTTCTAGTTCGATATGTCAGTCGTTGCTGTTTTCTGTTCTCTCTGACTAAGCGTTCTGCAGACATAAGAAATCTCGAGATGGAGACGTGAACTGAAGAGTTTCTTCTTGACACCTGCATTGTGTTTTCTCTTGTTTTGCAGAGTATCGCCTTGCTGCCTTTGTGAGTCACATGGGGACATCGACCAAGTGTGGTCATTACGTCTGTCATATCCTCAAGGAAGGTCGCTGGGTCATCTTCAATGATGACAAGGTCGCCCTGTCGGAAAATCCACCCAAAGATCTCGCTTACCTCTACGTCTATCACAGGATCTGACCGTCCTAACATGTGCCGATCACTCGCTCGATGGAAGTCTTGCGGCCGAGAACTCTTTAGCGAGTCGTACGATGTCATGGCTGCTAGAAGGTTAAAGCCACTCGTTATGGGTGTGGCCGGTTGATCGTTTTAGCCAAGCACATGGCTTAATGCGGAGAGACTGTATGCTTTGTTTTTGAATTACCTGTGTTGCTGTCATCATTGTTCTCAGCGTTTGAGAACTTTGTTGTTTCTTGTTAACTGTTGTTTTGGCTTTTGGTACAACACAAGGAGTAGCACATGTTGTGCTTTACTGGGATGCATGAAATGTATGGAAAATATCCTGTTACAATTAATATATCAGTAAATGAAGAATAATCATTCTTCTCTTTCTCTCCCTAGCATTTGCCACTCGCTGGCATTTTCCATTTACCTACAATTTATAATATACTGTATGGGTTAATGAAGAATAAGGGTCTCTGTCTGTCTGTCTCTGTCTTTCTGTCTGTCTCTGTCTTTCCGTCTGTCTCTGTCTTTCTGTCTCCGCTTGATGTAATATCAGTGTTACAGTAAACATGTATCTCTTTGTAAACGGAGCGAGAATAACTTCTGTGTCCTTTTCTATTCATGTCGATAGGAATTCAGTTTTCCTTTTCGAAATAAAATCTAACATGTACAAGGCCAAAACATTTGCAGTTTTAGATTGTTATAGTTGATATAGGAATCGATTTTCGTTCTATCTTTCAGCAAAGGCCTTCAATGGATCTTGAATGCTGTAAGGAATCGCTCGAATTATAGAGACGTTTAAGGCATATGACAGAATCTGTTGGAGACACAGACAGACAGACAGACAGACAGAGAGCCAGCCATACAAAGCGACGTCAGGGACACCAGTTTAAACGCCGGCGCTATATTTATCGTAACTGTAATATTATATATCGCCACTTGAGAAAAACGAATGTGAATTAAACGCTCAAGTCTGCAAGAGCCAGGATGTTGGGTTAATTTCATTGCCAGGACAGAGAATCCGGAGAGTCGAGCCGACGGTGATGTTGCCGTGACGATCGTTGGTGATGGTAGTCATGGGATGGTGCGCATGTAAAGCGGTTTTCAGTCTCGAATGAAATGGTACAGAAAGAGAGAGGGGAAGCTGAGACTGATTCCATATTCGTAAAAACGTACTAATAATAGAATGCCACCTAACCTCTTCATACTGCAAATTCGTCGACGACTCTCGGGCGTTCGCAGTTGTACTTAGAAATGACGCTCATATAGGCTTAATAGGCCTATATGTCGTCGCTTTGTCAGAACTTTCTGTTGTCTTCGTCGTAGAGAGACTAGTTCTGTCAGACGGAGGTGGGTGTCTCCTTGGTTTCGTTACGGATGAACGATTCCTACTTCTTGGCTATCATACGACCCGCGCAGCGATTGTCTAGTAGGCTTCTTTTCAGTGACGACATCTTGTAGCTGCCAGAGTCATTGACGTCGCCCACCTACTCCTCCGGACTTGGGGCTGGCACTGCTAGAGTTCTGAGATTGGGGCTCTTGATTTATAAATCCTAAACTCTTGCCAATCACCGTATTTTAAAGTATTCCAATTTTTATTAATTCATTTTCACTGGTCGTACCTAAAACTAGAACTGTGCCTGCGTCAGGGTGAAGGAGCTTTTACGTTGCAGGACCTAGAGTTTGGAATTGGAGTCTCTCTGTTTCTGTTCAGTCCTTTCAGTCGCTGGTTGAGTCACTTCGTTCTCAATTCAAGATGAAATTCCTCATCCACCCACCATAGGGACGTGACTGTCTCTCACTCGACGGGCTGATCTTCTTCATGTCGCTTTTACTGTGGCTTGGTTTTAGCGCGCCATCGGTTATCGTAATCTCCAAACTTGTAAAGCGCCACTCGAAAGCCAAGCGCAGGGCACCAGCTTATTCACGAGCGCTACGTCAAATCAGAGGAGTTTTTCCGAAAGAGGTCCACGTCCGGTTTCCAATTGTGCATTATACAACGTACGACGCTCTATAAGTTCTTAGTAGTGACGCGCGCACACAATCTCTTATTCGAGTCAGATCCAAGTAAATCGTTCTTTATCGTCGGATGACATTTGATCGTAAGTTGCAATAATGACAGCTTGATCGATTTCGTTCAACTTAACGACAATTCTTCTAAGTGGCCTTAGAAGCGTTGACAGAATCGAGGCTGCAGGCCACCCTCGTCGGTACGATAGTCGATGGACGCACAGGTAGGAGGGAGGACGGATGTTGAATAGAGCTGCAGGGGTCTCGTCTGTTGCGGCGACACCCACCGAGACATCGTCAGAAGAGGGCGCCAGGTGGCAGAGCAGGTGCGCCCAGGAAACGATTAGACAGACGCACCGGTTCGACGAGATATTTTAAGAGCAGCGACGAAGAGGGAGAGTGAGTGAGTGAGTGAGTGAGTGAATAGGTGAGTGAGTGAATGCAAATGGGGAGGGGAATATGGAGGAGATCAGCTGACCCGCTAAGACGGAGAGCAGCATTAACGTTGCATTTCTTGATGGCTCGATATAGGACAGTTTGGCGCATTTTGATTGATCTTCATCTGACCTTCCTTCGAAACCATTCTCCGTTTGATCCAACTGAGAACAGAGACAGGCCTCCGTTTTGTCGTCTTAATCATAGTCGTCGTATGAATTATTCATTCAAATAGATGACTTTAAGTCAGAGGTCGTGAACTCATGACACGCCTTCTCAAAGTGGCCCCACGCGTACAAATGTGTTGGTCATGTGGAACCAGCAGCGTAGCAGGGTATTTTGCGTCCAATGACGAACTATGAAATTGGCGCCCCTTCCCTGTTTTATATATTTCACATTTTCAAAATACATCGAATAGCAATTTAAATTTTAATTAAATAAAATATGAAAAATACAGATAGTACATGGTGTCCCTTATTGCTCAATGGGGCGCAAAAATCATATTTACGCTTTGTCAGGAAATAAGTGGATATTTTTGGGCGCCAAAATTAAATCTTTTAAATTTAAATTTAGGATAAATTAGTTGAAGTTGCATCAAAATTAATAGTAGGCCTAAAATGATTTACTTTAGCCCTCATTTTAATGTCCCATTCCTTTGGCACCCGGGACACATGCTGCCCTCTGCAGTCTGCACCCCCTAGCTAAGCCTCTGCGTGAAATTCACAGCGTCCTCCCATATTTCAAAACTTCCCAATACATGATCATTATAGGAATCCACATTTTCTTTTGTGAAAGATTTTATTTTAAGGCCTTTCTTAAAGCATCCTTTAGATAATCTCTTTTATTTCCGTTTTTGTGACGCTTTGTCAGTGAAAACCTATGTGAGAAAAATAATTATATACTATGTAAAATTCCGAGGGGCACGCGAGGGGAGTTTTAAAATGACTTAACGGAGCTTTCGGCACGCCCCTTAGCATGGGCGGCGATCCCGGAGGGGGTCGACGGGGACAAGACCCCACATTTAAGAGTGGGGGCACCATACATTTGCCACCGATCACATTTTGAAGAAACGCCAAAAAAGGTCAACAGTTTTTTTTACCTCTTTTTTGACCAGATCAGTTCAAAACTCTTGACCAGATCAGTTCTAAATTGTCCCCCCCCCACGTGTCATACAAGATCGCCGCCAGTACCCATCAGAATGGTTCGCCACATCCTCCCTTCCCTCTCCCTCCTCCCTCTCTGCCTTTCCACCTAGGGCCTATACGAATTTATAATGCTTTGTCCGCCATTTTGGGCGCGTAGCGAATTGCCGAATCCCGAATCGCCGAAATGGTATTACCGCCGAATCGCCGAAACTATTTTGTGAAGAAAACCCATATCACCGAAAATGCTGTTCGTAGCGAATCGCCGAATCCCGAATCGCCGAAACTATTTTGCGAAGAAAACCCGTATCGCCGGCTATGTTTATCATGTATTAAAGTAGTATTTAAGTCCATTATGTTTTCAATTCAATTCAGTTTTATTTGGTAACCAACTTTCAAACATGAAAGACAGGCTTGTAAAAGGTGAATAGGGCCTACATTTGGTTACACACGGCGATTCGGGTCCAAACTAGTTTTCGGCAAATCGGACGCTTGGCAGAAAACTGATTTCGGCGATTCGGGGGAGTTTGCAGTTTAAGGGCTTTCGGCGATTCGGGATTCGGCGGTTCGGGACGACCCCGCCATGTTTAGGTCGCTCGCAGAAAACAAAGAATATACCTTCGTTGATTGAACTTGATTCAAACCAAATTAAGACTGCTCTCTTGTCACCAAATATATTCCAGGAAGGGCCAAAAAGTGGGGTGACTGTCACCAACACTTTACGCCTTTGTTAATTATGACTAGGAAGGGTGTTTGGGTAAAACTAAACCGTGGGAAGGAGAAGCAGATCGCAGGACTGGGAGAACGACTCGCAAGGGAAAGGACACATTTAAGAGGAGGAGGAGGAGGAGGAGAAAGAAGAAAAGGCACCAAATCATTGGATTGAGATTGGAAACGGAAATGAAGCTGATTTAGGAAGAGCTGTCTGTCTGTCTGTCTGTCTTTCTGTCCGTCTGTGTCGATCAGTCGTCCAGATTCTAGAGCCATGAAATTTGTTTTTATCTGATTCTGTTGGCGCTTTGTTTATAGGAAACAAACACCCCTGTTGTTCGCTGAGATCAACATTAGTCTCTGTCTCTGTCTGTCTCTCTAGTCCCGCGCCTTCTTTCTCGTCGTCTTCCTTGAGACGGGGGTGTAGAACAGTACTCTCACTCTCTCCCCCTTCACTGCTGCCTCCTCGCTGTCTTCGCTGATGTCTGCAGTGACATATTGCGCTTATACGGCTACTTGTTCGATGATGTTCGACCTGTTCGGACCGTTTATAGGAAGCGGTTCTTCGCTCTAAGAGGCCATTTCCGGCCCAGATTGCTGACTTTTTAACGTGCTCAGTGCACTAATGGGTGTCGCCGCCATCGCCGCTTGTGTTAGGACCCGACCGCCGACAGACAGACAGAGGGACAGACAGTGAAAAAGAGACATACAGAGGTAAAGCCAGAGAGAGAGAGACAGACAGACAGACATACAGACAGACAGACAGACAGACAGAAAGAGACAACGCACAGATTTCGATCATATTATAAATGCGTGTCTTCTATATAATATTATATCGGTGTAGACTTGTACTTTGATGCCCTGGGTCACTTAGAAGCGGAAAGCGAAGGTGTGCCCACCCCATGCAACTCCGCCCCCACTGTCTTCTCTGACGTCGATCTGACACGCATCATCAACCAGTCGCCAGATTCGAGTGTGAAAGTTGATCTGACTGCGTCCCACGACCACCCGCCCACATCGCCCGCCCCACGTGTCCGACCGACAGCGTTCTTATGAAGCTGCGTGCAGTAGGTCGGTGGAGTTAAAGGAGCGACGGACTGTTGGCCTAAGAAGACGAAGCAGAAGAAGAGAAGAAGAGAAGTCGAAACTGCATCGCTGTGTCTTCTGTCTCTCTCTCGTTCTTACAAAACGACGAACCACCATTGATATCTAATTCGCTCGAATCGACTTTCGCCGAGTGAGAGAAAGAGAGAGAAAGACTAAACGACCCCAACCGACATCAATTGCAGTGACGACGTACCGTAAAGAAGAAGAAGAAAAACAGGAGGTGAGTTTTAATCGAATAAAAACAGTCTCGAGTTCGTTTTTAAAAGTCTTGGTCTTGGTCTTGAGGTTCAAGGTCTTGGTCTTGGTCTTGGTCTTGAGGTTCAAGGTCTTGGTCTTGGTCTTGGTCTTGAGGTTCAAAGTCTTGGTCTTGGTTTTGCAAGACCAAGACCAAGACTTTTGTCAATATGAACAGTCATTAATTTTAACAAACGGCAAGAATTTTAAAAATTTATCCAATAATAATTACTCATACAGTTATTGCTTTAGTATTTACACGGTGTGAATGAGGCTTCACTGTTGTTTTGGACAATTATTTTGACTTCCGGTTATTTACCATGGAATGATTTCAAAACAGACTCATGATTAATTTGTACATTTACATCCGGTTCTTGAAAAGCTGCTTTGTATGCTAGCGATTTTAGCACTTGTAGACCGTGTTTTTCACATGGCAGAATTTTTATGAGGCCCCACAGGTCACGTCTTGGTCAGAAAATTCTGAGCAAATTGGTTTTTATAAAATTCAACAGGCATTTGGAATAACATTTCGCATGAAGGACTTTTGTAAATACGAATTCGGAATTCTCTGCAGTCTCCATTTAGAGTTGTTTTGCTTGAATAAAAGAAAAAACTCATGTTTTCAATAAAATAACGAGTAGTCCGACTGGACAATTTTTAGTAAGGAATAGAAGTCTGGATACGACTGTGATTTTTTGGGTCTTGGTCTCGGTCTTGGTCTTGAGGTTCAAGGTCTTGGTCTTGGTCTTGGTCTTGAGGTTCAAGGTCTTGGTCTTGACCGTCTTGGTCTTGGTCTTGAGGTTCAAGGTCTTGGTCTTGGTCTTGGTCTTGAGGTTTAAGGTCTTGACAACAAGACTGATAAAAAATAACCGATGATTGGACTAAAGCAGGGCTGTAGTCGAGGGTATACGCGGGTATACAGCGTATACTGACCTCTAGAGACCGTATACTCACCTCACAAAATATTTATATTTATTTATATTAATATACTATAGGCCTAGAGTATACTCACAAAATACTGTAGCGTATACTCACCTCTAATTTGTTTCGGAAAACTAACCGGTAGCGTATACTCACCTCTAATTTTACCACTACAGCCCTGGACTAAAGATGTCGCCCTGAATCAAACGCTCTTTGATCGCAATCGTAAACTCGATCCTTAATTCTACAGCGTTAGGAAAAAGTCAAGCGCTGGAGCATCTTCAACTCAGATGGGGATTGTGTGGAACACAAACGTAACAAAGATCAGATACTGGGTACCAGAGATGGAGGGAAAGAGAGCGGGATGGTTGCTACGATGGGTGTAGCATTGAGTTTCGAAAGAAGATCGAAAACTATCAGCGTAAGATGCATGAGACAAGGGGCAGACGATGATTGGGTGAAGAGAGTGAAAGAGGGGAAGAGTCAGAGATCAGAAGAGGAATTCTGAAATGAATGCCTTGAGAGCGAATTAAGCCAGTGCTTCCCAAACTGTGGTACGCGGACCGGTGCTGGTCCGCGAGCCCTCAGCTGCCCAGTCCGCAGGGTGAGTCAAGAAACTGAACAAAGAAGACGATAGACGTTTTCTCGATTGGGTCTCGCTTCGAACTCTTCGAAAAACACGACTGTAGCCTATCGCAATGAAACCCATATTTTTCATATAAATTAAAAAAGACTTGTTCTGAGAGTAAATGTATTTCAGCTAGGCCTATTGTAAACGAAAACTGCAGAAGAAATAATTAGTTATTCGACGAATTTCTGACAGGTCAAATAGAAGCTGTTGCTCGGCTTTACTAGAAATTTTGATCATAATTTTTTGGTTTTTTGACCGTCAATTAGAAACCGGATGTGACGTATCTCTTTTGTGTTTAATAACCTGGTCACTGTTTCCGTCAATAGAAAACAAACACGTCGGTTTTAGATTTGATATTTATAATAATATTATTATCTATACATATAGTTTCCATATAGTGTCCGTCTGTCGGGTGGACGCTACGTCACAAACGGGTTCTGTTCTATTGTGAAACATAAACCTGTCGTCTTGACGACGGCGATCTTGGCAACGGTGATAATCAACAATACATAATTATAGACCTATAATATGACGTCATAATTATGACGGGCAAATACACTAGTTATATTATAAATTTACAACAATTTCAAATACCACACAACACCCCGGAGACGAGGACGACGTTCTGCAAGCTTAAACACACTTCTGTTATACAGTTTCTTAGAGCATGAGGGATTTTTCGTACCTTAGGCGTTGAAAAATTAAAATAATAAATATAAGTAAGTAATCTTTTATTAGTACAAGGCAAACGCTCATACTTTACAACAATACATACAAAAAGATCACAATATCAGTAAGAGACTGTAAGACAAATTAAACACAAGCAGTATTATAAACAATTTGATAATGTCGTATTTACAATTTGATAATGTATTATTTACAAACATATATCTATAACTAAGGAACGTAGGCCTAAGCATTACTCGGGTCTACAAGCAAGGGGTTGCGACTCTTGTCATACAGATTTAGACGACAATCCACTAGCAGCTCGGGCCAACGCATTCCGGCAGGATGTACCCCTGTGGGTTCCTCAAAGCAGGCGTTCGATGCCTACATCCCAGATAACTTGAGAGCGTTTGACGTTGCGGGTGGTGTTAGAATGTTATTTTAAGAGATGACGCATCGCGTTTTATGTCTTTGTTGTGTCATATCAGACGGAGAAGAAATGTGAAATATTCAGTGACAAACAATGCGACAGAATATTGCATCATTCTTTATCTGATGATTCACCCAGTCTTATAATTGTGGTTTCTATGACGACCGGCATTTTGACTCAGTTAAATTTCCTGAAACAGGGCCTACTACGCAGGGGGGGGGGAGGAAGCAGACTGCTTCCAATTTGTGCCAGAGGGGAAAAGTTCCCCCTAATGAAATGGATGTTGCTGTTCGATTGACGATTGTAGGACATTATCCTCTGAACATATTCCCCCCGGACAGAATCCCCCGGGAGTAGGACATAGCCTAATCCCCCAGGCTAGGATATAACCGTGCACCTATATTTCCACATATATGTGTCATGACGCGTCCATAGTGAGGGCGAAAAGGACTAATCACCTCAACCTCATCCGGAATATATTCAACTTGTTTATAAGAAGAATATATTTACAGTTTGTTTTAAATTCTAACAATTAGCCTAAGAGTACAAACCAATGGAAAAGTTTACTAGACTATAGTGGCCCGAGTTTGTCTCTAAAGCTGTAAAAATATCTAAAGGCGAATGTTATGTCCAAGTCCGTGCAGCGTTGCTTGGATGGATTTCCTTCCATCGCGCCGAGCTCGGCACATCTGCAGCAACTTTTAATGCTTGACGCTGCGCCTGACCCGCTTTTGGGCAGCTGACCTCACGAATCCTGACAGTAACAAGCCTTAAGTTAAGAACTAGGCGACATTACCAAGTCTTAACTTTATACCTAAGTGACATAATGAGACCTGAATGACACTAACAAGTCTTTAGTCCAGTGGCGTAACTTCATATTCTGGGCCCCCCTGCAAGATTTTCAAAATGGGCCCCCCTCCATACAGCCGATGACAATCTGATAGACAATTTTATGTTTCAAATTATCGACTCACTTTTGAGGCATACATTTTAATGATTTTAATTTATGATATTTTATTTTATTATTAATTTGTAATCTTATGCCACAACTAAAAATTGTTTTCGATTTGCATTAAAATTGATTAAATGTTATAAATGAAATGTTACTGAATATTGTTTTATTCAATGTTACGAAATCATAAATCAAGAACAGTTTTGTATTTGGTCTGCATGAGCCGTGTTCAACAATAAATTTCTTCATATTTGGATCAACTATATCGATTGGATAATGCCCTCTATCAGTAGAATGTTCAAAGTTTACAAGTGCTGCAGAGTTGAATGCTTCATATTCATTGCTTATTATGAGATCTGGCGAGCCGTGATCAGACAAATCGGTTGCCACAGTATTGTCTTTAAAACTGTTAACTTGAGAATTTGTATCTATCTGTAGTTCACTGACTTCACTGCCTCTGGTATCCTCCTGAGGCTCCTGCTCATTTTCTTCATTACGTACATTTGCAACAGATTGTGTTTCTTCCTTTTTAGTCTGTGCCGGTAACAAGAATGAGTCAATTTTACATCGTTTTTTAAGTTCGTTTTGTAAATCCTTCTTTTTCCGTCGTTTAGCTGCTCCACTTAGAGGCTTGCTAGCCATCATTAGTACAATTTTTTATTTTTAAATCTTAAATTTTGTATTGTAAATTGTAATCCGATCTAATCTATTTAAACAAACTTTTTAAATAAATATCAACAACGATGGCCGACGGAAACTTGGCAATGAGACTAATGAGTAATGACGTCAGCATAAATCAAAGACGAAAAGTGAAACTAATTGAGTGAATTAACTGCAAATTTCAGCGTCATCTGGCGATTATAGTTTGCCTTCGAGTCACTGTTCACTAGCTTAAATCAAAGCCTAGAAAAATATGCGCCGACCGCGCATCAATAGTAATATTCCACATCATCTGCCTGCCTGCATGATTTATTGATTTTACAAGGCTAAGGAGTTTACAAGGAGTTTCGGTTTCCGGCTTTCTGCTGTGCATTTATTAATTAAAATAGTTCATTTTTTCAGGTTTGAAAATGGGCCCCTTTTACCTGGGCCCCCCCGCAGTTGCGGGCCCTGCGGGCCCATAGTTACGCTACTGCTTTAGTCTATACCTTTACGACATTAACAAACTGACACCAGGAAAAAACAGGTTTATCAATTAAATGTAGAAATAGCTAGGTTCATTGCACAGAGGGGGGATTTTGTCCGGGGGATTATGTCCAACCGAAAATCGGGGATTATGTCCGGAGGGGTAATGTCCGTACAACTCGATTGACAGTACTGAGTCAACTGTCGCAATGATTGTATCGGCTGTCGGCTGTAATCGAGTCTCTAGACTGTAAAGTTAATGTATTATGGTATTAATGGTATTATGTCATATTGTTGTTAATGTTTGTCTACAAGTTCATAATAAGTTGATATAAATTTCTGTTCTGTCAGAAAACGTTATTTCTTTTTTCTTCTTGAAACATTACCGGAAGTGATATCTATAAATTGAAGAAAAGCGTTCATAATCCTGTTGATTAAAAAAATCTAGTTGGTCAATGCTACAATTATTGCCGTGTAGTGCAGTGAAAATGGGATTATCAGGTCTTGAAATATTAATGCAAAATAATTGTCGGCTGGATAACACTGTAACAGGCAGAGATGGAGCCTGTTACCGCTGCATTACACCAGAAATATACATTCATGATGCAATCTTTAAAATTACAGTGCACTGGGAGCCCTGTAGAAATTAATTCAACAGTTCACTTGAACTAAAATGTTCAGTTTTCCAAAACCAGTGTTCTCTCTCCAAAAATGCGTTAAAACTCACTTAAGGCAATGTAGAAATCAAAAATTTTCAGGGGGAGGACCCCCAGACCTCCCACGTCCAGGGGAGAGGAGGGAATGGTACAGGAGGGAAAGGGGAGAGGGGAGGGGATCAAGGGTGGGGAAAGGAAGAGGATGGGAAAAGGAAGAAGAAGTGGATAATGGGTGGGGGAGGGAAGAGGACGGCAAAAGAGGATGGGATAAGGGGTGGGGAATGGAAGAGGAGGGGTGGAGTTTAGGGGAGGAAGGGAGGGGACGGGGAGGGAGGAAGGGAGGGGAGGAAGGAGGGGGAAATAGGGAAAGGAGTTGACCGTAAGGGGATTGCTTCCAGCTTACAGGGGGGATAGTAGGCCTTGTCCTGAAAAACATGTTACAGCAGTCCATTCCGTCGTTCTGTGTCAAAATTATGTCAACTTAGTTAAGCTCTGTTTCCATGAATGTAAATGGCATAAAGGGTCCAGAGACTGCAGCTGTTGGCTGTCGGCGCTGCTTACTAAGGGTCGTGATCCTTGTAGCGAACGCTGTTTTTGGTGGCGTGGCGTAACAATTAGACACAGCATGGGCGCACGCGTCTGGTCCGTACTGTCATTACATGTGTCTCAGTTGCACGACTGAAGGAGGCAGGAGGCCAAAGATCCACGTAGGAGGCATTTACAAATAATCATGATAAAATGTCTTTGGCATAAACTCGTGACAAACAATACGGCAGAAAAACTAATTTAGAACTCGATCAACTTTTGAAGACGACGTATCCTCAGTCTTTTCAGAAGCTCAGAATAAATCCTTCCTTTAGAACGAAAGATCCTGACAAATATACGGTGAATACTTTGACAAATCGCAAATAATCGTCTATAAAACACAATTAAAGACGTTTAGAAATATTTGAAGCCAAATTCGAAAAGCCCAATCATTGGACAAAACTGTTGACGAAATGATTTCTTGCAGGATGAAATGGTTTAAATGTTTTCTGTTGTGATGATCAGACCACAAATGAACAACGGAATTCAGATGTTATTTGTCAGTACATCTACTCTGTGGACAACCCTTCTGTCGTCATTTGCATAACTACTAGCATAAAAATCCAGTAGGCCGGGCTTAATTTTGATGACAGTATTATTGTAGCTACCTTAACTCTGTAGCAAATTGCTCACATGTTAGCTTAGATAGAATAAACGAATTGACTTATTGATTGGGCCTAGGGTGTTATATGGCAATTGTCTTACGACAGTTATGATGGTTTGGCTCATTTTTAGCCCCTCAAGTCTAGACCTGCCACGGCCTTGATGCTGGTCGTGTAAAATCTATTCGTAGAAGTGAGCACAGCAAAGCAGAACTGAGCTGCGCTGAGCAGAGGAGAGCGCAGTTTGATTTTCTATGATACTTAAATCTATTTCGATATTTAGCCCAAGAAGCCAGGGATCTTCAAGTGTTCTTTAATTATCGGATCCTCCTCTTCCTCTTGCTCCTCCTCATTATCATCATCATCCTCGTCATCATCATCCTTGTCATCGTCATCATCATCATCATCGTTGTCGTCGTCGTCATCATCATTATCATCACCATCATCATCGTCAGCATCCAGTGATGCTTTTCCAATACAAAAGCCCTAACGATGCGGGTCTAGTTAAGTCTATTGGCGACAAAAGGACTGTGGGGGGGGGGGCGGGCGGGGACTCTGCGGCTGCTGCTGTTGTTGGTGCTAATGGTGAGAGGAATTTATGTTCGTAGAAAGAAGACGAAAAGACAATAAGACAATAAGACAATAAGACACGACTGAACGATTCTCTAAGACAAAACTTAACATCATTCATCGCTTCGACTTAGGTCCAGCGGCTGCGTCACCTTGGATACGACTGTGGATGCGACGGCGCATCTTCCTCTTCCGAATGATGGGGAAGAGGAGGAGGAGGAGGAGAAGGAGGAGGAGGAGGAGGAGGAGCAGCAGCAGCATGGATTCATCTGACCAGAAAGAACAACTGTCCTGTCTCAGCAGCTTCAGTTTACACGCTTGACCGACTCGACTTATCTGACAATGTATAGGATACATACATAATAATTAGACAGACAGACGAAGAGGCGAGATATCGACTCGTTAACATCATCGATAGAATGGATCTTGAGATCGAACTTCCCAGCAACAGTATTGTATTGGTCCTCAAAGTACAACTGAACCAAAACTGCTGTCTAAGAAATTGCGCTTTATTAGTTGAGAATTAGGTAGAGATATTTAAAGGTCAGGTGTTTCCTTTAATTAACCTTTGGAAACTGTTGGAAAGTTACGAAATATATTTCTAATTTAAGTTGAAAAAAACAAGGTCAAACCTAATGGCTGACATTGCTAGAATTTCATTGTTAACATATTTGGCCAACGTTGTGTTGTAAATGTTGTGTTGTTAATGTTGTGTTGTTATTGTTATGTTGTTAATGTTATGTTGTCAATGTTGTCTGCCGTAGAATGCGTTCTTGTATCTTCCTGTTCGGGGTCAGTCTTCTGATCCTCAGTCTGGAAATATCGCAAGCGTTTCGAGTCGACTGCACGTAAGTATATATATATATATATATATATATATATATATATATATATATATATATACATATATATATATATATATATATATATATGAGGCTAATATATGAGGCTAATATATATATATATATATATATATATATATATATCAAGGGCATTGGAAACTGTAATAATTTTACAAACAACACTTGTATGTGTATTTATATATATATAAATATATATTATAATATATATATATATATATTATAATATATATATATATATATATATATATATATATATATATATATATATATAGACAGAGAGATAGAGAGACAGACACGCGCAGACAGAAGATAGACAGATAGATAGAGAGCGAGACAGACAGATAGACAGACAGACAGACAGACAGACAGAAAGAGAGACATACACACAGAGAAAGAGAGAGACACACAGACATAAAAAGAGAGACACACAGACAGAGCTTCAATCTATTGACAGACATGTAAAAGGAGAACCACAGAGAAGCGTAAGTGGTGTAAAAGTGATGATGTTCTTCTGATTTTTCTTCATATCATCCGTTAACACAGTCAAACGAGTTGAAAGCAATTCGACTTCCAGTATCAGCATAGTATCATCATTCAGCATAGTATCAGCATAGTATCATCATTCAGCATAGTATCAGCATAGTATCATCATTCAGCATAGTTTCAGCAGAGTATCAGCATTTAGCATAGTATCAGCATAGTATCATCATTCAGCATAGTATCAGCATAGTATCATCATTCAGCATAGTATCACATTCCGCGCCTCAGATTCACATTTCGGTGTGACCAAACGCGCGTTACAAATGTAATTAATAATAATAATAATAATTTTAATAATCAATTAATCAGCATATAGTATCAGCATAGTATCAGCATGGTATCAGCATTCAGCATAGTATCAGTATTCAGCATAGTATCAGCATAGTATCAGCATAGTATCAGCATAGTATCAGCATGGTATCAGCATAGTATCAGCATGGTATCAACATACAGCATAGTATCAGCATAGTATTAGCATAGTATCAGCATTCAACTCAGTATCAGCATAGTATCAGCATAGTATCAGCATAGTATCAGCATGGTATCAGCATACAGCATAGTATCAGCATAGTATTAGCATAGTATCAGCATTCAACTCAGTATCAGCATAGTATCAGCATAGTATCAGCATAGTATCAGCATAGTATCAGCATGGTATCAGCATACAGCATAGTATCAGCATAGTATTAGCATAGTATCAGCATAGTATCAGCATTCAACTCAGTATCAGCATAGTATCAGCATAGTATCAGCATAGTATCAGCATAGTATCGTAAGTGTATAGCTATGAACCGTTGGCTGGATTCTTGACTACCGGCTTCATCTG
>OY744608.1:71116454-71127694 GCA_963556255.1 Allolobophora icterica
TAATGTGACTACATCCTCTTAAGTATGAAATAATAATTATCACGACTTTCGTAATTATTATTGACCACATTTCGCAATTATTGTTCATTCAGATCCCGGTAGTAATTCTGTGGCATTGGAGGTTCTTCACCCGTTAGGGATTTTCTCGATCGTGCAAATAGGGGCCGTTGCACGACGTTTGACGCTATGTCATGAACTTTTCTTATCTCAGCTTGGCTTCTGATTTTGCGTGGGAATGCTCAGATCACGTGGTCTTTGATGAAACTTCCATTTGCCTTCTAACATTCACCTTTAAATGAACGTTCGGTCCATATTTAGATTTATTTCTTTGCAAATTTCCTTTCCTATTCATTCACGTATCCATTATTATATATTATATAGGCTAACAAATCTTTACATTTCTCTGACTCTGTACGAATCATAAAGGCATTTTACATGGTAGACAGATATAATAGTATAAGACAGTAATAATTATTGCATTAGTTATCTTCCAACGTCTTAGGCCTAGTATCACTACACTGAAAAAACTGAACTGAATTATTCGTTAGAGTAAAATGGTAATACATAACATATCATATCATATCCACTGTGCACAGCGATTCTAAAACCTGCTTATATACGGTATATATATATATATATATATATATATATATATATATATATATGTAACGCTGTAATAGCGACCAACTAGGCCTATATAACATTTCTTGTAGTTTGCAAAATGCGCTGCCATCATTAAGCTGCATAGATCCTTACAGGGTGTACAATTTGTCTCTGCACCGAATTCTCTTACGACGAATTGTCGCCGCACCGAAATATCAGGGAACCAGCTTCAACCTCTGCTCTGACCATTAAGAAAGTTTCAAGTCTCAGAGGAACTCAGATGCGCGCATTAATTATAATATGTTCAAAATTGTGGCATGTGTTTCAACGCTCGTGAATAAGCTGGTACTTTGCGCTTAGATTTAAAGTGGCGATTTAGAAAATTGGAGTTGACGATTACTATTACGATAATGGCAGATTATGTTTATAAGTGAAGTATAGGTGATAGGTCTGTAATTTGTAGCATAGGTTTAAAATGGTATTATAGATTTGTAATCATAGCCTGAGCTAATAATTGTACCTAGGTTTATACCTGTAGCACAGGTTTATGATTTTAGAATAGTCTTATTGTGAAAGCGTAAATAATATATAACAGGCTTGGCCTACATGGCAAACTAGGCTAATACGGTATGAGCTGTTGAAACGTTGAGATGGTGGAGTGGGTTTATGGGGATGGGGGAGATGGGGGAGAGGGGGGTTAATTGATTCGTCGGATGAAAAGAAAACACAACAGCAGCGACGACGAAGACCAGTCAGGCGCATCTTATGACGACTACGAATTGCCAATTTGACACAACGCATTCAAGCGCTGCAGTAGTAGCAACAGAAGCAGCGGCGATTTCTCTGCTTCAGTTGTGCAAACTAAGTCGACCATATTCTGTGGTCTGCTAGTTAGTCTCTCTGGCTGCCTTATTACCTCCGTCTCTCTCTCTCTCTCTCTCTCTCTCTCTCTCTCTCTCTCTCTCTCTCTCTCTCTCTCTCTCTCTCTCTTCTCTCTCTCTCTCTGTCTCTCTCTCTGTCTCTCTCTCTGTCTCTGTCTCTCTCTCTGTCTCTCTCTCTCTCTCTCTCTCTCTCTCTCTCTCTTCTCTCTCTCTCTCTCTCTCTCTCTCTCTCTCTCTCTCTCTCTCTCTCTCTCTCTCTCTCTCTCTCTCTCTCTCTCTCTCTCTCTCTCTCTCTCTCTCTCTCTCTCTCTCTCTCTCTCTCTCTCTCTCTCTCTCTCTCTCTCTCTCTCTCTCTGTCTGTGTTGTATCTTCGTCTCTATTTCTCTCCTTCACTGTCTGTCTGCTTCCCTGCCTCTGTCTCTGTCTCTGTCTGTCTGTCTCCATCTCTGTCTTATGCCACTTTGCGAGCATTTTAAATGACCACATAACTGCTTGGCCGTTGAAGACGTGTATGTAGTTTACGGTTAAGAGCGCTATATAAATTTTCGTAGAGAGGGAGAGGAAGAGAGGCAGCCATGTTGGGTTGCCTTGTGTTTGTCATTCTGTGATCGTCGTCACCGATGGTCATCGATCGCAACTAACAACCGCAGATGAGGAGGAGGAGGAGACTGAGCCCTGCATCTGATAGCCATCTACGATCTACGCCCTCCTTCCCTACACGTATAACATCCTTCCCCCGCCTTTCCCTTCCTTCATTCCCTGCCTCCCTCCCTTACTGCTTTCTTCACTCTCCCATATTCTACGCCTCCTTCCCTCTGCCTCCTTACCTATCTCACTTTCTGCCTCCTTCACTCTCTGCCTCCTTCACTCTCTGCCTTCTTCACTCTCTGCCTTCTTCACTCTCTGCCTCCTTCACTCTCTGCCTCCTTCACTCTCTGCCTCCTTCACTCTCTGCCTCCTTCACTCTCTGCCTTCTTCACTCTGCCTCCTTCACTTTCTGCCTCCTTCACTCTCTGCCTCCTTCACTCTCTGCCTCCTTCACTCTCTGCCTCCTTCACTCTCTGCCTCCTTCACTCTCTGCCTCCTTCACTCTCTGCCTCCTTCACTCTCTGCCTCCTTCACTCTCTGCCTTCTTCACTCTGCCTCCTTCACTTTCTGCCTCCTTCACTCTCTGCCTCCTTCACTCTCTGCCTCCTTCACTCTCTGCCTCCTTCACTCTCTGCCTCCTTCACTCTCTGCCTCCTTCACTCTCTGCCTCCTTCACTCTCTGCCTCCTTCACTCTCTGCCTTCTTCACTCTCTGCCTCCTTCACTCTCTGCCTCCTTCACTCTCTGCCTCCTTCACTCTCTGCCTCCTTCACTCTCTGCCTCCTTCACTCTCTGCCTCCTTCACTCTCTGCCTCCTTCACTCTCTGCCTCCTTCACTCTCTGCCTCCTTCACTCTGCCTCCTTCACTCTCTGCCTCCTTCACTCTCTGCCTTCTTCACTCTCTGCCTCCTTCACTCTCTGCCTCCTTCACTCTGCCTCCTTCACTCTCTGCCTTCTTCACTCTCTGCCTCCTTCACTCTCTGCCTCCTTCACTCTGCCTCCTTCACTCTCTGCCTTCTTCACTCTCTGCCTCCTTCACTCTCTGCCTCCTTCACTCTCTGCCTTCTTCACTCTCTGCCTCCTTCACTCTCTGCCTTCTTCACTCTGCCTCCTTTACTCTCTGCCTCCTTCACTCTCTGCCTTCTTCACTCTCTGCCTCCTTCACTCTCTGCCTCCTTCACTCTCTGCCTCCTTCACTCTCTGCCTCCTTCACTCTCTGCCTCCTTCACTCTCTGCCTCCTTCACTCTCTGCCTCCTTCACTCTCTGCCTTCTTCACTCTGCCTCCTTCACTTTCTGCCTCCTTCACTCTCTGCCTCCTTCACTCTCTACCTCCTTCACTCTCTGCCTCCTTCACTCTCTGCCTTCTTCACTCTCTGCCTCCTTCACTCTCTGCCTCCTTCACTGCGTCCACTCAGTCCGCTGTTCATGCCAGCCAACAGCTTATACGACCTTCCCCGAATTAATGGCAAGACATCGCGCTGGCTGTAGGACGGTGGCAAAAGCCCCTCGATCGCATAGGCCGAGAACTACAGGAAATGCCACGGACACATTCGTCGGACCTCCCTTACTTACCACAAATGGAACAGACACTAAGAAGATACAAACAGAGAGCGATTCGAACTTTTCCCTCTCTGGTTCCAAGTCCCCACCGTAGACTGAGCCACAAATTCTCTCTGGTTTCAACGAGAAATCTAGCGCTGGACATTTTGACCTTTCCTCAGTTGTTCTACGCTGCACTCGGTCTTCCTCCTCCTAACAGATCAACACAGACGAAACACCTTGACAGTGGCCCCTCCAGGATTGCTGTGTAGAGGGACAATGGTTCTTTCTTAGGGGCGCCACGTTCTGATGTAAAGCTGGTAATTAACTTTTAATTTTAGTATTATTTGAAATAATGCCATACGTGTATAGTAGACCACTAGTACATACTACCCTGTATAAAACTGTTTCAAAGTGACGAAATGTTCCGGTGTAAAGACTTCAAGCTATCCCCTCTTTCAAGTCACCCCCGGTAATCTGAAATCGATTTCATATTACCCAGGGGTAGCCTGAACGCGATTTCAGGTTACCCCGCGCAGTTCACATTACCCCTATTTGATTTAGCTAAAATGATAAATTATGCTTACAACTCATTATACGTTTATTGAATAAAACACTTTGCACATACAAGATTTAAAGTTAGTCTCAATATCTGAAAAAATGTGTGTTAGCTGCCACATTTTATGATAGCAAAACAGATTGTTAATTCACACGATATAAGCATTTATGGCTAATGGGTATCTAAGCAAATAATACAGGCAGTTACCATACAACTTAGTTAATATGCAAGATTTGCAGTGTGATCTACAGAGAAAGATTATTTATCGTACATCATGCATTAAATGAGAGTTTAATGATATATAGGCCTATTGGAAAATATTATTATTATTATTATTAATTTTTTTGCCGCCCGAGGTGTGACCCTCAGGCTCTTCGAGATTGAGAAGGTGTGTGGTTAAATTGGTTTACTGTGCCTCATCCTCCCCCATTTATTAATAATTTTTATTATTATTATTATTATTATTATTATTATTATTATTATTATTATTATTATTATTATTATTATTATTATTATTATTATTATTATGTTAAGGTTCTGTTCACTCAGAAAATCGAGTTCCACGCCGCTGCCTCCGTTAAGAAGGCAATGGATATTGACTGGTTTGTTGCTCTTTGGCTCCGGGCAGCTTTGTAAAGCCACTGCGTTGAAGCGCTGCACCATCACCGATAGGCTCTTGAATAGGAAGTTTGTTTCGCGGGAGTCATCGTTGGTTTTCGACAGCCGGCGACCAATTTCAGATAGAAAGTCGAGGCCTCTGTTAAGGGGACCGAAGGTTTCCACCGCCACAGGTATAAAGATGTATCTCTTCTCTTATTATTATTTTTTTTGCCCTGAGGTACTTCATTCCCTCAAGGTCTTAGAGATTAGATAAGTTATTTTTCTGGAACGGTTATCCCTCGTCAAAGTCAGCTTGGGCTGTAACCATCGAGCCGCTGAAGGCTACCGCGTTAAACCGTTGGATGGTTATCGATATTCTCTGATCATTGATGTAAAAAACTTGTCTCCCGTGGTTCGCCCGTGGTACTAGCAAGATGACACCCAAGCTCTGTGATAAAATCAAGACCCTTGTCGTTGATTGGGCCCAAAGTTTTATTATTATTATTATTATTATTATTATTATTATTATTATTATTATTATTATTATTATTATTATTATTATTATTATTATTATTACTATTATTATTATTATTATTATTATTATTATTATTATTATTATTATTATTATTATTATTATTATTATTATTATTATTATTATCTCGATTTTGCAACGTTTTCTTCAAGATTGTATAGTTAGGTCCAGCTTGGATGGGCCCGCTGGTCCTCGATCCCGGGTAGTCCTGACAAGGTGCCCTGGAATGCAACGGCATTGAATCGTTGAATTGTTATTGAAATGTTCTGGAAGAGAAAGGTTGTCTCGCGGGCCTCGCCAGTGATTGCCGTTGTCACGAAATAGAGTATCCCCCATACATGCGTATCCCCCTTAGCGAAATGGAGTATTCGGTTTAGTTTGCATTTTTGGCGGTTTCTAAGTGTATTCAGTCGTACTGTTTGGATTTATTGCACACATAAAATTTTTGAATTGCGTATCTTTAGTTTGTACGTCGACCTGAAATCAATTTACTTTGTTTTTGGTGATTTTTACTGTAATTTCGTCGAGGCTATCGTGATGCGTATGACGAGGGGGGATAGAATGGTTCATCCTACCGGATACTCTAAACCGGTTTATTCCATCCGGGGGGATACGCTTTAGGGGGATAGTCTGTCACGCGACACCGTCAATCGGCGGCCGATTTCAGAAACGAAGGCGAGACCTTCTTTGTTTGTAGGGCCAAATGTATTATTATTATTATTATTATTATTATTATTATTATTATTATTATTATTATTATTATTATTATTATTATTATTATTATTATTATTATTATTATTATTATTATTATTATTATATGCAGTGATGGACTGTGATGGGCACTAAACATTTTTATAGTTAAACTAAAACTATTTTCCAACTAAAAAAATAGTTTAACTAAAGTTGGCAACTGATTTTGGAAATTAGTTAACTAAACTGAAAAAGTAATTAAACTTTTTCCAACTTTTTCCAACTTTTTACGACAAACATTTTCACAATAACTCGAACTGTAATGACGTAATGTAATAATGAAACTGAAATGTAATAATGACAATTTCACCTTCAAACTATGCAATGTGTACTGTTCTAGCATACACTGTAAGTTGTGTATGAATTTGAAAACACGGGCTGTTAATGCTAAAACCATGCAGTGTTAATCAATAAGTTTCGCGTTGAGTTCTTGACAGTGTTCAATGTTCATTGTGGAAAATAGTTGCGTATTGCTGATTTTTTAGTTAAACTTTTTAGTTAGAAACTAACTTTTAGGTGAGACTATGTTTTAACTAAACTATTTATTTTTAGTTAAACTTCATCCTTAACTAAATTTTTTAGCTAAACTAAAAGTTAGCAACTTTTTAGTTAACTATTGCCCATCACTGGTTATATGAGATATTCAAAAAATGGGCCCAATTCATTTGAGGGATAACCTGAAATCGTAGGGGGTAATCTGAAATCGATTTGAAGGCGATTTAAAGCTACCGGGGGTAATGTGAAGTGGGGGGGTGGTATCTGAAATTGCTACACCGGGACAAAATCTTGTCGCAGATTCATTAAGCATTAATATGAGTTGTTTTCTGTGAGACAGATAATAGACAGATAATTCAAAGTCAGTATTCTCAGCCAGAACTGGATCGATCGATACTGATGCCGGTCCAGACAGGCGCTCATTTGTTATGGTGGATCGCAAGGAATTTTTAATTACTTTCAATTTGGTAACAGTTCTTCATGCAGTAACCGATGTAAAAAGACGAGTGAGATATATTTTATTAAGTAGGCGTGTTCATAGATTAGGGAGTCCTGGTGCCATCTGTTTTTCTAGTGAAAACTGCAACACCTCTCTGATTTGTGACTCACTGGCATAAACTCCTCCAAATATATTGTAGGCCCTGTCATATTCAACAATTGTTTCCTCAATGTTTACGTCTTTGTTTTTGTAAATTTCGCAGCGATGTTGAAATGAGTCTTTATTCTTTTCGGGTATTTGTGATGGTTCAAGGTAGGGAATGCAAACCCGAGGCCTTTTTACAAACCCGGGTTTCCGGTTTTGGCGGCAGTAAAAACCCGGGTATCCGGGTTTTTACCGGGTTTCCAAACTTTACATGATAAGTATTACTGCACTATGTCTTGCGACAAGAACAACGTCGTCGTATGCAGCTACAAAGTCCAAAGTTCTGCAGACAACAAGGGTCATCAACTCCTTGTGTTTGGGCAGGTTTATCTGATGCTTCGACGGGAGATGAATAGGCCTATGCATACATTGTGTTGAACCGCTGACAACTTTCAGCTTCGATTTGGCTCTGAGTCGTCTGTCTGTTCCACAGAATCGCGAATTTACGAACTGGATGCCAAGAGTCAACAAACTCAACATTCGACCTACTCACTGGTCGTGTGAAATGTGAAGCCTCACTCATGCAACGTAACCAATAAACGCATGGGAAGAGCCGATAAATAATGAAGTAGAAGTAGTATTACAGTATTAGTGTGGCGTTCTGCGCCCGCCCGGACGCCTGCACTCTCGTTGCGCCGGGCGGGTTTCCTGTGGTGGTGGTGACTCCAGCCAACTGCCCGTCTGGAGCCCCACCAGAGTCACTTCCTTGTGTACTTTAACCGTAAAATGGCTCTTCTCTATCTCTTCCATAGTGAACGTTCCTATCAGAGGAGATTCAGGATTGGCCGCTTAAGACAGGCAACACTATACAGTTCGATCTCTGGGTCTGACTCTGCTCTTTTCCGCGGTCGCCGGATGGGCAACGTCCTGCAGGATGGCCGTCCTTCAGAACAGGGTTCGTTCTCTTACCAGCAGGAGTCTTCCTCTTTTGTGTGTCTTCTTAGCTACGGGCTTCCTCCAACTCTCACCTGATCTAAACCTTGACGCACCATTATACATCTCGTGACTCTTGAACTATCGCCATTTATCAGGGACACCAAACGTTTTCTAAATATCGGGAACAAGGAATACATGTGACAAGTCTTTTCCATCACATCGTCCTAGACACCGGTCTATTGGGCAACTGTCAATTGTAACTCTCCGTCGTGTCGTCTAGGCACCTGTCCATACGTCTTCCCACCGTACGTATCTCTCGCTCCATGTCCGTGCAGGGCATACCGGCCTCACACGTATATTATCATGCACCACATTTACGGAGTAAGTTTCCTTACCCGTCTTCTGTGTTGGCAATTGTCGACCAACACAGTGATAAATTCTGCTTCGAAAGATAACGGTAAGGGGGTCTATGGCACTCTGATAGTGAAGGTCCTCTCTCTACCCTTCGCTATCTACACACAGAACTTCGTTCCGACCTACGCACGAGGGGGCCCATCCTCGCACTTCAGTCAGTTCTCAGAGCTGTGTGTTGCGACAAGCAAATATGTTTCTACCTGGGTATCCGACAACCCGGACTTTCACGTATCACTCTCTTGGTCTGCTTTATTATTTCCCTTCAAACACGGGATTATCGTACTCCTCACCTCGGCACTCTGATTAGCCGAATCTCGCTGGGAAACGCGGTCGTGCCTCTTTAGGACCTGGGTACCCGACTACCCGATCCAAACTTTGAGGTTAATCTCTTGGTCTGCGTTAATGCCCCTTTTACCTGTGGACGCTCGTACACTTCACCTTGGGACTCTGACTAGCTGAACTTCAGCTAGGAAAACCCGGACATCTCTCTTCCAAACATGGGTTCCCGACTACCCGAAAGTTCACGTATCGTTTACTCTTGGTCTGAGTCAATGTCCCTTTTACCTGGGACTCCCGTACACTTCACCCTGGGATCTGACCCGCTGTATCCTCTCGTTGCGGCGTATCCCTACCCGTTTACACAACCTTTTATCTTCCCACTATTCAGAATTAGTCTGTCTCGAGACCTGAGCAGTAGAGTGGGCCCTTACTCCACAAGCCGTATCTCTTGAACCTGACTCTCTGAATCCATTAGAGAACGTAACAGTTGTGTCTTTTCCGGGAGCGCACAGACTCGTACTCACACTCGATTCTGCTAACGGTATCTGTGGGTAAATATCAGTAAATTTACCCCGCTATTGCACACAGACCTGTGTATCTTTCCCCCGTGGGAACTGTCCCGAACACCGTAACACCCAGCGGTCGAATCGTGCGGTTGGTCTCCCGGACGGATATTTGCCGGTAAACCGCGGGAGTAACTATGACTGCAAGGGAACCAAACGCGGGGACCGCGAATGGAAAATTTACCGGTAGTTCCCCGATGTTATCGAACGGTACCAACATCCCCGTACAAATCGAACTGTCACCACCGGGGTCTTTGCTTCCCCGTTTTTATACAGACCTGTGTTTTCTCTAACTCTCACGATCGGTCTCTCCCCGAGGTTTACTCAGCCTGTTAAACTTCCACAATCGGGATTCAGACCGGCTCGCGATCTAACGGCAGGGTGGGCCCCAAACCTGTCGAATCGGCGGTCAATCCAACACCCAAGAGTGATTAGTTTTGCTGTACTCGGGATCGCACTGGTTAGCCAATATTTGACGATACTTGAACTGAGTTATCACTAATCGGGTCTTTGCCCGCGTATCTCTCTGACTGCTACCACCGGGCTTTGCCCGTATATCTCCGACGGTCAACACCGGGTCTTTGCCCGCGTATCTCCGGGTCTTTGCCCGTGTATTTCTAACGGTCAACAGCGGGGCCTTTCCGCGTGTATCTCTGACGGCTACCACCGGGTCTTTGCCCGTTTATATCTGACGGTCAACATCGGGTCTTTGCCCGCGTATCTCCGGCCGTGTATTTCTAACGGTCAACAGCGGGGCCTTTCCGCGTGTATCTCTGACGGTCAACTGCGGGGGCCTTTCCGCGTGTCTATCAGACGGTCACCAGCGCGGTCTTTCCGCGTATATATCCAACGGTCAACAACGGGGCCTTTCCCCGGACTCTACCGATACAGACCTGTGAGCCTTTATCTCTCACGATCGGTCTTTCCCTGTAACGCGAACCAGATACCAACGGGATCTTTCCCGTCTTTCTATCGTACAGTCACCGGCGGGCTCGCCTTTCCCGTCTTTACCGAACGGCCACCGACTGGGGCTGCTTCCCAGTCTTTATCGAACGGAGCCGCCGGGGCCTTCCCCGGACTATCGAACGGTTTACCAGCGGGGTCACCTTCCCCGAACTTTACCGACACAGACCTGTGAGCCTTTATTCCTCACGATCGGTCTTTCCCCGATTCAGCCTTCCACGATCAGACTCGGTACCTTTCGCGATCTACAACAGGGTGGGCCCAACCCCGCTGAATCGGCGTTTACAAGCACCGGTCAGACCGCCTTTGGAGCGGCTGTCACTCGGGAGCGCACTGATTAGCCTTGTACCGAACCGGTAACCAACGACACTAAAGCACCGTGTCGCTGTACATGTAAAGCGCAGTAACGCCGCTCTACAATATAGGCAAAACACCGTGAGGCAGCCTATACTTATCCCTCGCCACACTATACCGTGGCTTGTTCCTTATATACTAGCCTACGCACACCTTCTCAAATACAGGTGTCTAAGGTATCGAAATCAACCTATGATAATAAGCGCCGCCCTAGCTTTAGGCCTTATTTATTGGACCGAAAAGTGTGTAAAATTATTCTAATTAATAATTTAAATCGCTTGAATGGCAAAAACAAGCTCAAACTTAATTATTGGCTATTTTAATATCGCGTTAGTGCTACCATTTACGCATCGGCCGCTGACGCCCTGCGATGCATTATATCACCGGATAACGCGTCAATAAGACAGATATTATTAAAACAACATACATTCGAGCCCAGTGGCCAGTCCGCCACATTAGTATTAGATTGACGGAGAAGAAATAGAGGTGGTAGAAAGCTTCACTTTCCTGGGATCATTGGTTGAAAAAGAAGGAAAATGTGATACAGAAATAAAACGAAGGATTGCGATTGGGAAAGCTGCAATGATTGGACTGGAAAAGA